>JAYMSH010000396.1:0-11482 GCA_036897905.1 Aragoa cleefii | reverse complement strand
GTACAGTAACTTTTGAAATAATCTAATTTTGGAACTCCAGTCAGAAATTTTGCCTGAAAATAATTCACCTCCATTTCGCCTAATAAATGTAGACTTAGGGGAGAATTATGAGAAACTAGTGAATTAGCTTGACGAATCATTGGTAAATTGAAGATTTGAGCGGTGAATTAGCGAAATGGGGGTGAATTGTGCCATAATCCGATTGGAAAATTGATTTATGACAAAATTTTCGACCGAAGTACCAAAATTAGATTTTTTCAAGAGTTACAGTACCAAAATTGGCAAAAAAAAAGTTAAGAGTACCAAGAGTGGAGAGGGGAAAAGTTATGGTACCAAACGGAGACGAGTCCCCGTGACTAAAAGTACCAGTTCTTGATTCGCTTAGGTCATGACAGCTGCTAAATAGCAGCTATCTACGTTCATTTCTCCGTATCATAATCAAGATTGAGGGAGTACATACTCCACTCTTGGGTTAATTAAAGTACCGGATAATTTCTCATAAAAGGCGAAAGTGGAACAGCATGTCTTTATAGGAAAATCTGCAACTTTATCATATATCATATCAAATGATGCAAATTCCTCTGGCTCCATCATCTTATGCAGCTGCATACACTCCCGTGACAGGTGTAAAGATAGCTAGATTCTATTTGAAAAAAGTACATTTTGGTGAAGTATAACATACCGAGTGGTATCCAAGTCGGAATAACAATGACCTATTTTCAATTGATAACTTCTCTGCCCACTTCAAGCCAACAGAATGCATCAATTTTAATAGTGACAAATGGTCTCTGCGGACATCTGTAATACTGTCAAGACCATTGGCTCGTGCTAGAACCAAAATATGCTGCTGCACCTGCAGTGTAAACAGAAGAGTGATAAATCAGCATTTTCTTTCACTTTGAAGAGTGTTTGTGTGTGAGCGCGTGTGTGTGAGAGAGAGAGACAGACCTTTGGGGTAAGCGTCATTCAGCACTACCACATCATCTAAAATCTCAAGTACAACATTTTTATGCTTGTCAGGATGCATAGCAATGTTATAAAGAGCTTGAGCCCATGGTCCCCATGTTTTACTTGTTTCACTGCCAACTTTTTTATCCAGGATGTTCTTTTCTAGGTTAAAGTCCTGCTGGGATCCCTTGTATTTTTTGTTCTTCTCAGGTTCGGGAACAGCATCCCTCTTTAGCTTCTGATCATCACTTGCAGGGTTTACCTTTTGGAGATCTCCAGCTCCACTGGATCTTACTATAGATAGAAAGGCTTCAAAAAGTGACGTATAAGCTTCACGAAGTAGCTTGGACCCTTGGACATAGTCATCTTTGAGGCAGTCTGGCCGCAGAGGATTCATATTTGGCCCAAGAACATGTATGACATGGGTAACACCCTCACGAGTGAAAAGTGGGGAAGATGAAGGAAGGGGTACAGCCACAGCTTTTCCAGGATGAATGCAGTCAGCCCTTTCCTTGGTTGCAATTTCTAAAGCAGAACCTGCAGCTTTGTAGATAGCAGCATTTACGCCTCCACCACCTGGTTTCAGACGCCTGCACAGAGGTTAATTACAAATGATCAGCCTGAAATGCCAATGTATGGCATATTTAAGACTTGTAAATCCTAGATTGGAGGTGAGAGATAGATAATGATACCAACTATACCATTAACACAGTAGAATATGTCCGAATAACCTGTGGTATCGCTATGTTTTCATACCATATGGATGCTCTTTTTCCAATCAGAATGCTTTTGACCAATACATAGCACAGACATAAAAAGATCATTCCTTAGGTGACAAGAAGCGTGGAAATAAATTACATTCTCAACAAACATTAGCATCAAAATGTTGCTGGTCCTTCGTAAAACACAAAATCTATCCTTGAAAAATCCATCTTTTATAACGAATTAATACACGATTAGCTCTCCCGCTAAGGGTGTGTCTCTATTCTTTAGAACCTGCACTACACTCCCAGTATCGCAAACAGTGATGGTTCAGGCAGCCTAACAAGTAACAAAACACATTTCCAGGTTCAAGCTCTTCATTTCCAGAAGCTTATGACCTCTTGCGAGGGCGACCGAAGAAGACTTGGCTAGAAGTTATACGCAAGGATATGGAGGCTAAGAGAATAAACGAGAATTTAATCAGGGAGAGAGGCAATTGGAGCAGATTAACTGTTGCACTTGACCCATCGTGACTCTTTTATTGGTTCATGTAGCCTACCCCGATTTTTATTGGGATAAAAGGCTTGATTTGGTTATGTCCTCTTGCGCTCTTCCAACTAACCAAGAGTCATTATCAGAGGCTCACTCTTCAAACTATTTTCCTATAGGAGAGAAAAGCACTAATTTTTTCATAAAGCTACGTACTAGTCAATATTGTCTAAAAACCTTGTGTTCTTTAGAAGAAAAGCAGCCCTTTATAAGGAAAATCTCGTGTTCATTAGAGTAAAAAATGCAGCTGAGTAATTTTTTTTCCTTTTTGCTTTTTACCCCTGAGAAAAGAATGAAGATAACGGGCAAAAAACAACATAGATGAAGACTAAATGGGCAAAATATGACAAGCTGTAAACTTTATTAGACATGCATATGATGCACAAACTCACCAGTTGGCAGCATTGGCAATCACATTGTAGTGTAAGCCTCTCCGAGAACGGAGTTGAGTAATATCTCCAACAAATGTAAAAAACTTCTTGGGGTCTATGTTCTTTTGTTGGGCTTTATTTCTAACCAGGGACAATATCTTAGATCCATGAGATAAATCTACCAAAACAAGCCTAGCCTTCCCAATCCTATTGACAAACTCCTCAACTTTTTCAACAATGATGTCAGATGCCTTGTCAAGATCAAACTGGAAGTCCGCAGTTGAAATAGATGGAAATGCTAAAGTGGGAATATCATCCGAAGCAACAGCTCCAGAAATTGAGGTCATATCCAACTTATCATCACCTTCTAACTTCTTTTGAGCATCACCAGATGGATTAGAATCCCTTTCTGTTTCCTGACGACCAAAATCTTTTTCAGGTGAGGTTTCGTCGGGGTTCGGCTTATCAATGACAGTTGACACAGGTTCAGTTTTAACTGGTGGATCCATTTTTTTGAAAAATTTCATAATACCTAACTGAGTCTTTGAATCTGTATTCTTGTGGCCGAAACTCCCTGAAGGAAGAGAGTCAGACGGGCCCAAAGAACCATACACATCAATAGCTTCTTTAACATCTTTCTCATCCTGACAAAACGTAATTCGCGCAAACCCATCAGTCAGTTTAGGAAGCTCTTTCTTCTGCATCATCTGGTTCACAACAGCAGCAGCCCTGCCACCTTGCAAGTTCCCTTCGTGTCCAGTACGCTTCACAGAACGAGATATGCAAAGCTTGGCTGGAAGATCAAGCACCACAGCATGTTTCTCCACTTCCATGCCACCCAGTTTCAGAAAATCCGCACGTTGCTCTCTGCTGATGTTACATCTGTCTATAAATACACTCTTTCCATCCTTTAATGCACTAGTGGCTCTTGAAAGACACTGGGGTTTCGTCCCAGCCTTACCGTTATTAATCGTATCCTGCATGTGAAGTTCAAGCATACAAGTTCTCATAAACTAAGCCATCTTAAAAGAAAAAATAAATAAAAGAAAGGGAAAAACTTACAAGCTAAATACTTCACCTACACATTACATGATATGGGTGAAAGGCATAAATAAGAAATAGTACGAAACGTTTTGCAAAAAAATATACCCTATTATATTCCATACTTATCGTAATGTGACAACAGTCAATAATTGAACAATGAAGAGAGATAGACACTCAATCAGTCATTTCATCAAACACTTGAAGTGCAAGATATAAGTACATAGATGTCAAAAAAGAAAAAAGAACCCTCTTTCAGCAAGCAATTGTAGTAAACCTGGCAAACGCGATCCCATGGACGAGAAGATAATCGCATGACTTCTTCACAGAAAGTGGATTTTCCACTTCCTGGCACGCCCATCAGAATAACTACTATAGTCTTATTACGTTCTTGTTTTTCGTCTGCTTCACAGGAGAAAACGGAGGAACGTGTTATAAGAAACTATATCAAATCGTCCTCCATTGAAGTGAATGATTTGGGGGAAAATGCAAGAGGAAATCTCACCTGACGACGGAGTTTGAGCATCAATTTCCATGGCTTCCCTTACGAGAAATAATAATTCAGTGATTAAATGTGATACTCGTAATTAATTATTAGAAGATCTCGCCAAGTCCACCTAATCTTCGGGTCATGGAGTTTATTCACAATTCACATGCAATGGATGTGAGTATATTTAGTACTAATATGTTGTGGACTCAATTTCTCTTGTGGTACTTACTTTATCTAACAAACCACAAGATGGATCTGGAGCTCACTCAGATTCGAATTGGCTAGCCTCACACTTATTGAGCCATAGAGTGAGCTCAAGCACGTGTAGCTATACAAACAACAATAAATGTGGGCCCGACTCTCCTTTCGTGACTCCTTTCGACTATTATTTCTTTGTCACTTCTATGAAATCACGAGGGGGATTTTCGAATTTGATAGAGGAAACCTGGTCGTATGAAACTGACATGCAGCCTAGCTCTCGAGATTCTTTCATAGAATTCCAACAATTTCTTCTGCTCCTCAAAAGCCCACATGAACGGAGTTGGATGAACCGAGCCATTCGATGGGGGTCTTGCTTTGGATTACTGAATGTGTCCACGCCGCGTGGACTTCGGCACATCACATTGTACTATTAGCTTACTGTTCTTCTCTGTGAGATGATTAATGGTGAACTTGAGCGCTAAAACGCCAATTTTCATAACGATATAGGCTAAGTGGACCTTTACTTCAACCTATGTTTTGGACCTACCAGAAGTACAATAAGACCTCTATATATTAATATTGTTGGGATCGTAAAATTTTATTAATTTATAGAGGTTATTAATTTATCGATATAGAAATTTAACTTGTTTATAATGAATCGGGATCGAAAAAAATATTAATTTATTAAAATTATTAATTTATCGAGTATCAGTTTAAAGAGGTTCTACTATGTTTATGATCAACTTCTAAACTCGACTAAGTACAGACATAGATTTATTTTTCAAACATTTAGAAATTCCATTTTGCGTAAATAAAATAAAACGAGGCACTACATATTACATGTAAATCTAAAATGGGTCAAATTTGTGACCACGAAAGAGCCCAAAACGCAGGCCTATTCTAAAACATGAAACCCTAGGGCTTTTGTGCTGTACTACATATAAAACTCATCACCATCCTGAGATACTTGAAGTGTGAAATTTTGTGATTTCAAAGTCCCCGATTCTCCGGGACGGTTGAGTGGGTATTAGTAAGTCACCTTAACACCTCACGTAATCAGGGTTACAGGTTCTTTTGACAACTCAATTCAATGAAATCAATCCCATGTCTCCTTTTGATGTTCTGGTTCCAAACCTTATCTGTTTCATTGGTTTTTGGTCAATGTCTGAATGATCAAAGATCTTTGCTGTTGCAGTTGAACATAGCCTTGCATATGATACAAGCTTATCCGGTGGGATCAGAATGTTGACTGCTGCCGTTGGAATGGAGTGGAATGTGATGGCTCTGGGCGTGTGATCGGACTGGAGCTCGATAACGAGATGATTATCGGGCTCGGAAATTCAAGAAGCCTCTTCGGTTTTCAGTATCTTGAGAAGCTGAACTTGGCTAATAACATCTTTGACAGTATCCCTATTCCGACTAAAATTCGAAATCTCACCAGTTTGGCTCGCCTCAATCTGTCGAAAGCAGGATTTGTTGGACAACTGAAATTGGAGAAGGAAAAACAAACATCAAACCTCAAACACACAAAAAAAACCAAAAAATTCACCGAAAAAAGGAAAAAAGAATTAGTATTTTGCATTGTGAATATTAATTTGCTATGAAGCACGAAAACTTCGCTCACCATGTCGTCTCCGTTTCAGAAAACGTTTCCGAAACGCCAAAATTCGCCGGTCAGCAATTTTTTGTTTTGTTGAATTTTTTGAAACACCACTGAAATGTTAATGATACGTTAAAGATATGTATTTTTCACTTTGATATCAAATTTGGAAGATATCATATATTGATCTAGGGAGATGATAGTGTTAAGAGAAGTAAATTTGATGATAATAGATGCTCGGAGAGAGATGAGAGAAAGTCATTTGAGTTTGTAGAAAAATGCTGACGATGTTGTGCAAAAGAGATGAATGACGAGATGAACGCCGATGATGATGATAAGCGGCGAGTATGGATCTGGAGGCAGTTTAATTTTTTGAATTTTGTTATTTTCTTTACTAAATTATTATTTTTAGGTTGATGTTGGATAATTAGGAAATAAAATTCAAAAATTGAGGAAAATTCAGTAAAACAATTAGTTATTTTGATGAATACATACGATGATCTAAGCAAGAGTGTTTGGTAACAAAAGTCAGCCAGCAACTAGAGAGACTAACAAGTAACTACCAACCGGCAACTACGACACCTTTTCATATCATTCTTAAATCTTACCATTAACAAGTACACAGACAAAACAATCCATGAATCCAAGAGCACCAACTCCACCAAAGAGTGTATCCACCAAAACAATCAATGCAAATGTGCCGGTTCTGTCATAGTTTACTACAGGTTTCACATTCTTCATCTAAAAATATCTTTTCAGCTATAAATTTTTCGTTAAAAACAGGTCTAGGGCGGTATAGACAACTTTCAGGACCGCACCCTTCCCAAATTTTATTTTTGTCTCCAACTTGGCACACATTGGTATGTCCTAGTTTAGGTGCGAGTTTATACTACTAACTTTTAGTTTTATTTATTTATTTATTAGTATATCAATAAAAAAAGAGTTTAATGAGTCCGGAGTCTCTTTAGAAAATAATCTTCTTTTTTGAGGTATAATTGCGTACATCTTACCCCCATACCCTGCATATGAACGATATTTTAGATATTTTTGATTTGGTTTATTTATTAGTATATCAATCAAGAGAGATAAGACAAAGGAAAATAATGTACCATCATCAGTTCAATTCAATTCAAAGAAATAGCAAAGTTTTTGTTTGGTACTATGTCACGAGTACTATATTAATAATTATCATTGCTCAGCCTCAGCACCTCCAATCAAATAATCCAAAGTCAAATACAAATGCTAATGCTCTTATGCTAATATAATAATAAAATAAAAGCTGGGCCGACATTAAAACGCGTGGAAAACTCTGTCCGTTCGAATCCCATCTTTCTTTCTTTCTTTCTTTCTTCTCCATCTTTATTACTTAGAAAAAACACGAACAAGTTATTCAAGAGTTGCTGTTTTTCTACTTTGACAACTCACTTTCTTATTCTGATTTCTGACCATTCCTCGTTCCAAGTCTCCCCCTTCATACTTCTTTCTCTCTCTGCACTTTTCTGGTTCCTCTTTCCACAAGTCACGTTCTCTGGCTTTGGATCCAACAATAAATCAAGAAAACTGCTTATGGGTTTTTCAGACAACTCAATCCAATGAGACCAGTCCCCTTCTTCCCAAGTCTCCTTTTGATGTTATGGTTCCAAATCTCATCGGTTTCATTGGTTTTTGGTCAATGTCTGAATGATCAAAGATCTTTGCTGTTGCAGTTGAACAATAGCCTTGCATATGATACAACCCTTTCCACAAAGCTTATCCGGTGGGATCAGAATGTTGACTGCTGCCGTTGGAATGGAGTGGAATGTGATGCCTCTGGGCATGTGATCGGACTGGAGCTCGATAACGAGACGATTTCCACAATCGGGAATTCAAGCAGCCTCTTCGGATTTCGGTATCTTGAGAAGCTGAACTTGGCTTATAACATCTTTGACAAAATCTCGATTCCGATTGAAATTCGAAATCTTTCCAGTTTGGCTAGCCTCAATCTGTCGAATGCAGGATTTGGCGGACAGATTCCTGCCGAGGTTTCGGAAATGACGAGCTTGGCTATGATTGATCTATCCAGTCAGTTCCAAGGTATTGTACCACTGACTTTGTCGAATCCGAATTTGAAGAATTTTGTTCAGAATTTGACAGCACTGGAAGAGCTCTATCTAGATGGTGTTGATATTTCGAGTCAAGTCGACTGGTGGGAAAGTTTGTCTTCATCATTACCCAGCTTGCGAAACTTGAGTTTGCGGCATTGCGATCTATCCGGCCCTTTAAGTTCTTCGAAGCTTCAGGCTCTTTCTGTTCTTCGCCTCGACAGGAACAATCTCTCCACAACTGATGTGGACTTCTTTGCGAATTTCAGAAACTTGACAGTTTTGACCCTCAGTTTCTGCTCTCTGCAAGGTGCCTTCCCAGAGAGTATCTTCCAGGTATCCACTCTCCGATATCTAGATTTATCCCACAACAGGTTACTAACCGGTTCCATACCCGAATTTCCAAGGGACGGGTCATTCAGGACTTTAGTACTTAGCTACACTAACTTTACGGGTTCATTGCCAAATTCCATAAGCAATCTCAGCATGTTGTCCATTATAGACCTGTCCAATGGCAATTTCTCGGGACCAATTCCATCTACCATAGGCAAGCTATTGGAACTGCTCCGTCTCGATTTATCCGTTAACTCCTTCTCAGGTCCAATTCCAGTTTTTGGCACGTCCAAGAAACTCACATACATAGACCTCAACAATAATAGTCTGAATGGTTCCCTTTCACGCGCACATTTTGAAGACCTCTCAGATCTTTCGTACCTAAATTTAGCCTTCAATTCACTGACAGAAAGCATTCCCCCTTCCTTTTTCTCGCTCCCTTCACTGCAAAAACTTCTGCTTTCAAACAACAAATTTAACGGCAGCGTCAATGTGTCTCCAATTGTGAACTCTACTCTTGATACACTCGATTTGAGCAGTAATCAGCTGGGAGGCCCTATTCCAGAGTCTTTCTTCAGTCTTGAAAGGCTCAACGTCCTCTTATTATCTTTCAACTCCTTTGATGGCACCGTGCAGCTAGAAAAGTTTCAGAGCCTTCAAAATCTTGCAAATCTGGGCCTTGCTTACAACAACTTGTCAGTTACCAGTAATTTGGAGGAGTTTTCATTTCCACAGCTAAGTAGGCTGAATCTAGCTTCTTGCAACCTGCGCAGATTTCCCAACCTGAGCAACCAGACCAGACTGACAATTCTGGACCTCTCGAATAACAGTATTTCAGGGGATATACCTAGTTGGATATGGAGCATTGGAAGTGGATCCCTCTCTCAGTTGAATCTTTCATGCAATTCCCTAATAAATCTGCAAACATCTCACCAAATTCCAACTAGCCTTAATGTATTGGACTTGCACTCAAACAAGCTCCAAGGCAATTTGCCAGTATCCAAAGCATGGCCTATCTACGTGGATTACTCGAGAAATAACTTTCAAGGACCCATTCCAAGTGAAATTGGCAACTTCATTTCCTTTGCTTCGTACTTTTCTGTTGCAAGTAACAGACTTACTGGCGAAATTCCAGTATCCCTTTGCACAGGAGTTTTTGTTGAAGTTCTCGACTTGTCTAACAACTCCTTGAGTGGCAGCATACCAAAGTGTCTATTGGAGAATCTGGAGCTTGGTGTATTAAACCTTGGGGGAAACAACATAAGCGGAGATATTCCTGATACATTTTCGGTCAATTGCAATATGAAAACTCTAGACCTTAGTCGGAATAAATTGGAAGGGAAGATTCCGGAATCACTGGCGAACTGCATGTCTTTAGAAGTCGTGAATGTTGCAAATAACAGCATCGTTGGCAGGTTCCCTTGCATCCTGCAGAATTCATCAAGCTTGCGTGTTCTTGTTCTGCGCTCCAATAATTTTTTTGGAGACATCAAATGTCCTGGGGTCAACCAGAGCTGGCCAAATCTTCAAATCATTGACATAGCGTTCAACAACTTCACCGGGATTCTCTATCCAGGATGCATTTCAAGTTGGAAAGGAATGAAACTCGACAATAGTCAACAGCTGCGGAACCACATTCACTTTGGCTTTCTATCTCTGAACGGATTTTACTATCAGGATACAGTGACTGTAACAGTCAAAGGGCTACAGCTGGAGCTTCAGAAGATATTGTCAGTCTTTACCTCTATTGATTTCTCTTGTAATAGGTTTCAAGGCCTGATACCAGACGCGATTGGAGAGTTAAGCTCACTTTATGTGCTAAACTTATCGCACAATTCTTTCACAGGCACAATTCCAAGATCAATGGGGAACTTGACACAGCTTGGATCGCTAGACCTTTCATCAAACCAGCTTACAGGGGAGATACCAGTAGAGCTGACAAATCTGACATTCCTTTCATTCTTGAACCTATCCTATAACAAGCTGGTCGGAAGGATCCCTTTGCTCTTTCAGTTTGGAACATTTTCTGCAGCAAGCTATGAAGGAAACACAGAACTATGCGGGATTCCCTTGGACAGAACCTGCGATCGCAATGAACCGACACAAGCATCACCACCTAGCTCGGGTAAAATACCTTTCGATTGGCAGTTCATATTTACCGGTCTGGGGTTTGGTGCTGGAGCAGCATTAGTTCTTGCACCTCTTGGATTGAGCAAAAAATGGAGGGAACAGTGCGAGGAGCAACAGGACAAGTTACTGAAGTTGATCCATCCGGGATACGGATTCAGTTACGTCTGGTATGATGCGAAGGTTGCGGCCACTGAAAAAGTCGAAGATGACACAACAGATGATGATGATGAAGACGACGATGCATATACGAAGAAAGCCGAATCATCTTCAGGGTCGTACTGCGTATTTTGCACAAAGCTCGACTCTCAAATGAAAATGACCATACACAATCCCAAGTGTACATGCTATTATTCACCACCCACGTTCTCTTTCTCGCCAACATCATCGTCGTCATCTTCTTTACTAGTCATTTGTCACCAGAAGTTATGATTCTTTTTCTTCTCCTTCTTCACTTTGTATAGATAGATACACAGGTAGATTAGATAGATACATGCATTATCCTATTTGCAAGGGCTGATGAAATCTGATTATTTAAATGTCTATGTCACATGAATTCATAATTGTGGAGTAGATCAAGAAGAAGCATTTTGTTTTGGTTTTTTGGATAAATATAGAGGCATTCATTGAGACATTATATCGAACATGTGGTGTGGTATGTCAAGATCAAAGAAGTGTGTTGATGACTGACTGACTATTGCTGCTGTTGGTGCTGCTAATTGCTGTGTTGCTGGTGTACTGACTGACTGCTGCTAATTGCTGTGTTGCTGTGGTGATGACTTGCTGCTAAGAACTGAAGTGCTGCTGCTGATTGCTGGCTTGTTGCTGAGGCTGCTGCTTGTTCTTTGATCTTGACAGGGACGTGTTTCGCGTAAGCAGCAATCCATTCTATAATTCATACAGACTCAAGTGGGACGGATAGTTTTATTATTAACATTAGCTAGTTAGTTCTAAAACCAAATGTTGTGCTGCTGCTTCAGGTGTTCTTTGCTCTAACCATGGCAGCTATAGCAATATCCCAATCAAGCACATTTTCCCC
>JAYMSH010000395.1:0-11483 GCA_036897905.1 Aragoa cleefii | reverse complement strand
CCAGCAAACGAAAACGAATTCAAAACCTCATCGAATCAATCCCCATTGACTCCGTCAAGAGATCCGCTCAATTCAATCCCAGACCCTTCTCAATGCCAATCCCCAACTCACTCGGTTCCGAAAATCACTAGGGCTTATGATAGAGGCAAATCGTCTGATTTCGAATCTAGTTCAGCTCAATCAACTCCGGTTAGAAGTTTGCGTAGGCATTCGAATGCCGGTGTGGGGCCTACTTCTCTTATGAGGTTGCCTGGGGGTGGAAAGTATGGGTTTCTGCCTAGGGTTTCGAGAGGAATTTCCGTTGCGAGTCCTGGTGAACAAGTATCGGTTCATGTTCCGTATTTCAAGCTTGACGAGGATCCGTCATTTTGGAAAGACCGCAATGTGCAGGTTGATTTTAGTTTCATGGCATTTATTTACAGATGTTTTGAAATAGGAATGATTGTATTAAATTTGATCATTTGGTAATAATTCCTGTTATACAGGTTTTGATTCGGATTAGACCTTTGAATAATGTTGAAATGGTCTCTCAAGGGTACGGGAGGTGCTTGAAGCAAGAGGATGCTCAAACCGTAGTTTGGATTGGCCACCCGGAAACCAGATTCACATTTGATCACATAGCTTGTGAGAGTACATCTCAGGTGCTTGTTTGATTCGATGTTTTGGAACAGTGTGAATATGCGTGTTTATTGGGTTTGATCCTCTAGGAAAAGCTGACTTTACGTAACAGAATTTCGAGCAAGGAAATTTATGAGCTAATTTACATATATGTAGGCTTGAACTTATGTGATTACACAATATATTTTTAGTAGTGTACCTCAGGTGAGTACTTTTCCAGGATTGAAATTGACTTGTCAGTTTGTTCTACATTGTCCAGGAGAAGCTTTTTAGAGTTGCTGGATTGCCGATGGTGGATAATTGTATGTCTGGGTATAACAGCTGCATGTTCGCTTATGGACAAGTATGTGTTACTCTGCCGATGTGTTATTGGACTATATTTAACTGTAATTTCGAATAACTACTGAGTCCTAGATACCTTATTGCAGACTGGTAGTGGAAAGACATTTACTATGATGGGTGAAATTGATAAGATGGATGGAAAACTCAGTGATGATTGTGGAATTACTACTCGAATATTTGAGTACCTGTTCACCAGGATCACAAAGGTTTAGTTTGATAATATTTTCTTTTATATGATTCTTAGATTTTTTTTTATCAAACTGCTGCATGCTGATCCTTATTCTCATTTTTAAGGAAGAAGAGAGCAGAAAGCATGAGAGGCTGACATACAGCTGCAAATGTTCTTTCCTGGAAATATACAACGAGCATATAACAGACCTTCTTGAGCCTTCATCTACTAATCTACAGGTGATCAAAGTTGTCCGTTAAGTAATGGAAACCTACTGTGGCTACTTTTTACGGGAGAGTCGACTAATGCTTTTCTTTTGTGTTTTTTGTTAAATCTATATAGCTCAGAGAAGACTTGAAAAAAGGTGTATATGTTGAAAACCTTACTGAGCACAGTGTCAGAACAGTTAATGACGTGCTCAAACTTCTGCAACAGGTAATTCAAGAAGTTCAAAATTCAAACTCTAACTACTCGCACTACTTAAACTTGCTTGGTCCGACTGTATCTTGTATAGGGGACTGATAATAGGAAGATAGCTGCAACTTACATGAACAGAGAGAGCAGTCGATCACACAGTGTATTTACATGCACCATCAAAAGCCGTTGGGAGAAGGATTCCATGGTTCATCTTAGGTTTGGAAGATTGAATTTAGTTGATCTAGCTGGTTCTGAGAGGTAACTTTTTGTAATTTTCTGGCTAGTAATCTCGATTTGGTAAATGATGCGATTGAATAGCATTATAAATTTTGGCTGTAATAGACAGAAGTGTTCTGGGGCTGAAGGGGATCGTTTGAAAGAGGCTGCTAACATCAACAAGTCTCTATCAACACTTGGGTACGAGTTTCTTAAATGGACTTGTAGTTTACTTACGTTAGTTTCATTATGCCATTGTCATTTATGTATAAGCACATTTTTTTGACTAGACTTACAATTTTCGAAAACAATAACAGTCAGTCGCACAAACATCTAATGATCTTGAAGATCTTGAATTAGGAGATAAAGATATTTCCCTTTTTACAATCACTTTATGAATTTCTGCTCATCTTAATGTCCTTAGATTGGTAATCATGTCTGTGGTGGATTTAGCACAAGGGAAGCATCGACATGTGCCGTACAGAGACTCTAGGTTAACATTTCTTCTTCAGGTTAGATAGTAAATTTTTGGATACTGATGGCTTCAGCCTCCAAGCAGTACTTTACCAGTAACTCTTTCTTGGAGCATATCTTGATACGGAGGTTTAATAGTTGTATATGCCCCTTTTAATGCAGGATTCCTTAGGTGGAAATTCCAAAACAACAATCATTGCAAATGTCAGCCCATCTACGCAGTAAATTTGTCTTATGCTCAAAGTGATCATGTGGAAGCAAATTTAGGAAACTTTTTGTGCATGCAGGACAATTTTTGGGCATAATACATCTTAATTTTGAATTGCAGCTCTGCAAATGAAACTTTAAGCACTTTGAAATTCGCACAGCGTGCCAAGCTTATTCAGAACAATGTACAAATTCATTTCTTAGCTTCTTTTTCATTCCATATCCTTTTCTATCTATGTTTCAAATTTTCAGTTATCTTCAGGCTAAAATTAACGAAGATGCTTCGGGAGATGTCGTTATATTACAGCAACAAATCCAACAGTTAAAGGTAGGTATAATGATCCTGAGTGTGCATAAATTTTGACACTGCAAAGTCACGTAGGAAATGTTCTTTAACAGGCGCAATTGTCATTCCTTATGAAGCATCAGCATACTGCAACAGAACTTCTAGATTTTGCTCCCAGTCCCAATCGCCCTAGTTTGGGTTACTTTCCTGGAAAGTGTGAGGTATCTGAAGAAATTAATGAGTATGATGAGCACAAGTCTTCTACGGAAGAATTTGTGAAGGTAAATTTAATTGCCAATTGAAGTTGTTTCCCTTCATGTGAAAGCTGTATATCCTTGTCAAACAAATTGTTAATAGCAGACAAAGCACTTAAAAGCTACCTTGTCTGGTGCCCTGCGGCGAGAGAAATTGGCTGAGATGGAAGTGAGAAGATTGAAATCAGAAATTGAACATTTGAATTGCTTGGTATGTTTCCATATTCGATTGCAAGCATGCATTTTCTACTTGCTGTGGTGTTTTCAGATAAATATTGAAAATTCTGTGGCAGGCTCACCAACGAGAAGAAGAATCTCAACGTACTAAAATGATGCTTAGATTCCATGAGCAAAAGATAAAACGCTTGGAATTACTATCCAATAGGCTAATTTCTGCTGATAAGTTTTACCTGGATGAAAACAATGCCTTAAGAGAGCAGAACCTTCTGCTTCAAACAAAAATTAATAGAAATCCAGAAGTCACTCGATTTGCATTGGAGAACATCAGATTACTATAGCAAATCAGAACGTAACAATCTTGAACTTATGTCTAATACTTTTTGTCCTGCAAGTTCTGCATTTTAGTTTCGTCTTCTACATCAGGTATCAAGATTTCCATGAGCAGGGAGAGAGACAGGCATTAGTTACTGTAATATCAGAGTTACGCAATCAGGTTTGTTGAAGTTCTGCCAGTAATTTGAAAAGAAGACCATTAAATACATGATGACATTCTTGTTGCATTGTCCTAAATAATGCAGCTTTTGGAATTGCTTGAAGTTGAAAATTTTAATACTATCCCTCAGTTCTCTCCAGTGAAAAGGAAACAGGTCAACTATGTAGTCTGTATGTTTTTTTTTAGTTTTTCCTGTTCTTTTTTGCAGTTCAATAACCTCTGGTTACTTCCTAAAATCCATAGGAACTCGAAGTTGCAAAAGAGCTGGAACGGTGCAAAGATATGAATTCCACATTAATAAGGTGAAACTACCTGCTCAATCTTAATAATCTAGCCAAACTGCCAAAGCCCCCCGAGGTTTAGGAACACTACTTTGAAGGGTTTATCTCCTTTTCTTAATATTGTTGATAAATTTTGTCAAAAAATTTGTTTAGTTGCCTTCTTTTTAATCCTGAATTTAGGCATCACTCTAAAAGTTGATTGTGTTAGCAATTACTAGTGACTGATTATTTCTCTGGTAATGATCTTTTCATGGTTTTTCGTTGCTTATCCTATTAGATTGGTGCTGATGCTATTCTTGCTTGATCCTTGTTTAGCATACAGACGACGGCTATTTTATTGCATTAGGAACAGAATTGTGTTTACTTTCTCCTGAAATTTCTTTCCAGTCAGAGGAAAATCAAATTATTGTGATGCTGGATGGTCCTGAGTAGATTAGTTCATTGTTTTCTTACTGTTTTTGCAGGGAAATCGATGAATTAAGGCTCCAAATGGGAAGGGGAATGGATTCTGCCAACTATACGTTCAATTCAGTAAGAACAAGTTACATGCGCTTATTGTGGAAATATATATATGACATGATTAATTATCTAGCTTAACATAGGAAGACTATGGGCTGAATGCAACGCTGTTTGATAAAGCCTAATATTACTCATGCCTTATCTCTGTACTCAAGGAAATAGAAACATGTTGCATGAACCGTTCTTTTGCTGCAATTTTGATGACTTTGTGCAACTACTTTGCAGATTCAGGATGGGTTACTATCAAGTGACTCAGTAGATGAAGCAACATCAAATAATCTCCAAGGAGATGATGTCATGAATGACAAAAGCGATCAGCAGATTCCAGATATCTTGCAGTTTGACAAGGTCCACAAACAACTTATGGTTGCACAATCTTCTGTTGCTACAATGAAAGTGGAGCAGCTTCAACTAAACAAGGAACTCCAGTCTCTCCAGACTGAAAATCTATGCATGCGTGAAATGATGGGCAACAAGGGAGCTCCACTAAGCAAAATTGAGAACAGGAATGAGGGCTTTGATAGAAAACAGGTTAGTCCAAGAAATCAGGATACAGCTGCGAACATGCAAGTCAATGAAGCCACCAGTACAGAGATTTTGAAATCTAAATTAGAGACACTGTCTTGTGATCTCAAGGAGGCAGAGATACTTAACAGACAGTATAAAGAAGACCACACGAGGTGGCTGTCTCAAGAGGATAAATCTGAATCAATTCGCAATGAAGTTGAGCTGGAAACTGCGCAAACAATCATACATTTACAGGGAGAGATAGATATACTTCACTCAGAATTTCAAGCACACTTTTGCTCCTTGACTGAACAGAATATCAGTCTTCGAAACAATTTGGCAGCTAAGGAGGATGAATTGAAAATGTTCCGTGCAGAGTGGGAAAGGGCGATGTTGGAGCTTACTACATTCCTCATAGATGGTTCCAGATCCCTTGGAGATGCTTCTTGCCAAATACATGGTATTTCGTCTTCATTTTCGAATGTTAATGATTGGATTGGTGAACATGTTGAAAAGGCTGCAAAAATATGTCTTGAAAAAGAAGAAACTATCCTCCTACTGCAGAAGAGTTTGGAAGATGCAAAAAAGGCTGTGATGCAAATGCAACAGAAATTATACTCATTGATGGGTGCAACAATAGCGCTGACTGAACTTCGTCAGATGGAAAAATCTACACTCGGAGAAGACATCCAGCTTTCTAAAGTGTCTACAGATTTAAATGAGGTGAAAGAGTCTGCAGAAAATATACTCATACCTGAGAAGGCCCAGTCCCAGATTTCTAAGATTTAAGATAAAGCTGCTTTGTTTGTCGAAAGTAGGATATCTGATTGTTCCATGAGCACTTCTACTGGCTCTGCTGAAGGAAGTCTGGTATCAGCTCATATAAACTCCACTATGGATATTGCTGGTGATCTTAAATTAGCAATGCCGATACTGTCAGAGATTGAAGATGCAGTCAATGTATTGTGCTCTGATGCAGAAACATATTGGAGTGCTCTGAATTCTGACATCCACCATGCAGTTTCTGTACACAAGGAATCTGTGCATGATCTTTTGAAGGACATTACTGGCATGAGGAAAGACGTTGGTGTGTTAAAAAGAAATCAAGGAAGCTTACAGATTTCCAAAGTATTAACTCCATCATGCTCTCGACTAAAGCACGAACAGCTGCAGGTGCCACCAAATATCAGGAATGAACTTGTTGGATTAAATAAAAGATTGAGTCACATGAATGAACTCTTCTACAATTACAAGAATATGAAGTGCCCTCTTGATTCAGCAGAGTGTTCCACTAGTGATTGCTCAAGGTCATGCTCTAGTTCTTTAGTTGAAAGTGTTTTTAATGACGAAAAATCTTCAAGTGATATGTATGGTTGCATATACAAAACAACTGAAGGCAAAGTGGAGCTAAACTGTGATGAAGCTTCACGTATTTGTTCTAATAGAGCAGTTTTAGATCTCTTTATGGAATTCAGGAAAGCCTGTGGTGGCTTTGTCAAGTTAGGAGATCACCTGATAGAATTATGTGTTGGAAAAACAGATCAAAATTGTGTATCCGACATTGTATCATTTTGTGATACACGTGCACTGGAAGACCTTAAGGAGCAAGGAAGAGATAGACATGATCATCCCACCGGTATGAAAATTGCAGGCAGCAAAAACTTAGGAGAGGTAAGGCAATCAATAACTTTTGTAGTAATTACCATACATGTAAACTTTTGACTTCGACACTGTATTATAATCTTATGCTTGTTGGAAGTCAGGAATATAATTATTTTCCATGCATGAATTCATAGTTCACTCTATTCTTTTGCATGCAGTTGGTTGTGGACGATAAACGTTATCCACCCATTAGCTTCTTCGACAAGTTTGAAGAGGCTTATGCAACCATAAAAGAGGCTGATGACATGTTAAAAGCAATGCTGAAGGCCAATGAAACTGCCCATATGTCAACAGCAATGTGGAAAAAAGCAGGAGAGAACTTGATGGCAGATAAAGTGAGCTTGAGTGAGGAGATTGAACAGCTAAAATCATGTGTTCTTGTAGGAGATGGAGAAAAAGAAATTGCTAATATATTATCTTTACTTGAAGGATGTTTTGTTCAAATGCAATCAGGCGTGGAGGAAGTGTTCGAGACAGCACATAGGGATGCTGTTGAGGAGATAAAAGCTTTCGGTTGTAGCTTGAGATCATCCTTGGAAGACTTAATGTGCAAAGCAATAGAAAATGATTTAAGTACATTTTTATTGCAATGCCAAATGGTCGAATTCTTTGAAAATTTCAGAAGGAGAAAATCAATTTCAAGTTCTGTTGAGCTTGCACTCCACGAGAATTGTCTGATTACTGGTCTCCCAGATCAGGAGGGTATAAATGATAACTCTGCTTTTCATGTTGTTACATGTGAAATAGGAGATCAGATTGAACACCTGTCAAGAATGGAAGTTGAAAATGCAGATCTAGTCCATGATGAGAGTGTGAATAAGAAATCAGAACTCGTAAGCCAGCTGAAACGAAAACATATTCTGTTGAAAGGTTTACTTTTTGATTTCAGTTTGCTACAAGAGTTTGCTTCACACAGGAAAGACATCAAAGATGAACTTGAAAAGTTAATTGTGGCTATGAGCAAAGTTCAGCATGAGCTTCAGATTAAAACGGCTCAGCTTGATGAAGTACTTGCTCACAATATGAAACTTGAAGGTCAGTTGGCTGGAGCCGAGCAAGCATTATTCAACTCCAACCATGAATTAGATCAGGCAAAAGGAAATTTAAATATTTTGGCTGAGCAAAATTTTGAGTTGAAGGATCTTCTGAAAGATCTATATCTGAAGAACTCGGAGGCAGATCAGCTACTAGAAGAGCAAAAAGAAGCTATTAAAAGTTTAGAGATAGAAATTGTTCGTGTAACTTCATCAGAGAAACAATTATATCCATCAGAGGAAGATATTGAGGATACTTTAATGAGGGTGACTGCAGAGAAAGATGAACTTGTCAAAACACTGACCTCTTTGGAAGATGAGTTTAATATGGTATGTGTCTTAGCTGATGAGAACCAAGCTATAGCTGCGGAAGCCCGGCAGGTAAGTTGAACTATGAGCCTTTTGAGATCATAAACATTTATGATGTGTACTTATTCTGAATTCAACTCAATGTCGGGACTCTGCAGGAGTCAGAGGCTAGTAAATTGTATGCTGAACAAAAGGAAGAGGAAGTCAAGATTCTGGAACATTCTGTTGAGGAGCTCGAGCGCACCATAAATGTACTGGAAAAGAAAGTAAGCCCTGTTCTATTCCATTTCACAACGAAACGAGTTCATATTGTTTGTTTAGCCAGCTGTGATCTTTCTCTGTAGTATGATGAATGTTTAAATAACCTGTTACAATATGCTGCATGCCGCTTATATTGTGAACTTCACAAGGGGTAACTGCTGCGAACTTGTTTTGTCATCAAAGTGCTCACGCAACAATTTGTAGTTGAGAATAATGCTTTCATCCTTTACCTTTAAGGTGAGTGAAATGGAAGATGATGTAGAAAGACACAGGCTGATGAGTGATTCACAAGAGTTGGAACTCCAAGAGCTTAGGCACAGGTTATCAACTGTTGAGGACTTTACTGAAAGTTTGTCTTCAGAGAACTGCAATGCAGCACTGGCTGGAGATCAACTTTTTAGGTAGGAGAATCTGTAACTCTCGCACATATTATAGAATATAACCTTTGGAACCATTTAGAGGATTACAACATTATGTTTCAGGAATTTGCAAAGCAAAAGTGAGGAAATTGATAAGGCTCGTGACCAGATAAGAGCACTACAGGAGGAAAATGTTACGCAAAACAAGGAGGTTGGTTATATTCTGTATCTTTTTAAACTGCCTAAATAAATGTTCATCCATTGGCCCCTTCCTAGATTTGATTGTTTGTATCTAATCATGCAGGTTAAACTATTCAAAGATTATATTTCTGAACTAATATTGCATGCTGAAGCACAGGCATCACAGTATCAACAGGAGGTAAAGTTTCCAGGGTTGCAATGCTAGCTTGTTATTTGGTACAGATAGCAAGACTTCGTCATTAACAGTATGTTCATAACATGATCTTGTAAATTGCAAATTCTGAATATATGGTCCTTTATTTTTTGAGCACCAAGTTTCAATTTAGGCATTGATGTTTCATGAAAAAGTAAAAAGTTACTGGAAATCTTATAGGTGTAGTGATCTCATGCAAAGCGGAACCTTCATTTCATTTGGGTCCAATGCTTGTTCAGTGATAGTAGTATTCTTCATACCATCTCATTCGTTCTGTCTTATGAACAGTACTAGAACTTGGAAGCGATGTTCAACGAAGTTAAAGCAGACCAAGCATATATACCTGCCGCATCAACTCTAGAAAGAGCTAACAAAATTTCAATAAGGGCAAGGGGTTCTAGTTCACCATTCAAATGCATTGCTGGTCTGGTTCAGCAGATGAATCAGGAGAAGGATCAGGAATTGTCGATTGCTAGACTTCGTATAGAAGAGTTAGAGTCCCTGGCTGCTAGAAGGCACAGAGAGGTATAATATATATATTTGTTCTTTCTTGTTGCCCTCAAGAGTTACCATTAGAATTTTGTTACATGCTTTGGTTGGACGAAGAAATAAATGGTTTCACCAAAGTTATTTTTTCCCTGCTAAATTCAGAACTAGTCAATATTTCTGGGTGATAGATAGCAACTTGCTAAAAATTCTACACTTTTCCTTTGAATTTCTTATTAACTTAGTACATGCTAATTTCACATTGCATCAGGTGTGCATTTTGAATACTAGACTGGCCTCTACAGAAAGCATGACACATGATGTCATCCGTGATTTACTTAGTGTCAAATTGGACATATCTAATTACGCTGTAAGTTCAGCTTGCTTGCATAACCCCCCAGCCACCTGAAAACAACTAAAAACGAGAAAAAACAAAAAACTCTGAGCTTGCTTCATAAAATTTGACATAAGTTGTAATGACCTAATTTCTCTGCAGAATATTGTTGACCAGCATCAATTTGAAACGCTTATTGAGGATGCTCAACATCAAAGACAAGAATTTGTTGCAATGGTACATATAGTTTTAGTAGTTTTTTGTTTTTGATTCACTTGAGCAACTTCATGTCTTTAACAATCTATTTCCTGTCACCAGGAACAAGAAATTGCCAACCTGAAGGGTCAAATTGATGATTTACTTGAAGAAAGAGAAAGGTGGTTTCTATTGTTACACCATACATACTAAATTTGAAATGCACCAAATGGCAATTTCTGCTTGTTAAAAGAAAACTATGCTCCTGTATCATATCAACTATACTAGTGCCTCAGGTATATTGCTCGGTTGTTTCCTGCTAGTGTCACTCTCTCGCTCCTCAAATCAATGTTTTGTTGGCTATATTCTCATATTTTATGAAGTGCAGAGATTACTTGGTCTTGATTTACCATAATATTGTCTATAAATTTGTCGTACTGTTTCTTTGCAGATGTATATCTGAGATCAATAAAAACAGAGCAACAGCTCACTACTCAGATTATTGTGGAACAAGTACAAGAACGAGATCAGTTATTGTCCGCTCAAAATGATATGCTGAAAGGTGTGCATATATTATCATTTGAAACATACAATATGACTATTAAACTTAAGCCAAAGCCATTTACTTCACCTTCACTACTGACATATGTGTAGATGGACAAGTCTAACCTACATAAGAGGATTGTGGAACTAGATGACTTGGTGAAAAAGCTACTCAAGAAGCAAGAAATGCAGCCGCGTAGCCAGTTACATACAAATAACTCGTTAAGATCATTTGACCCTCTTGGTGAGAGGTTGGCAGACTCACAAAAAATGATTTCAAGAATCAATTATCACCTTGCACAGTATCATCAACCTGGTGCAGACACATTGAATATGCGTGCTCCTGGATCGAAATTGAGGTGAGAATAATCAGTTGAGTACATCATGTCATTTTTCAACAGTCCTTTGAATTGTTGGATTAAACAATTTTTGCAGGAAACACAAACCGTGATTGCATTGATTTGCTGATGCTCTGTGAGCACTCCTCAAGTAAATAACATGTCCTGGTGGGCAGGTATTTGTATATTGATGTTTGATTTGATGTGATTAAGCCGTTCCTTCTTTTTTTTAATTAAAATTTAATCCTGAGAGGTTGCACTAAGCTCTAGCGCAATTGCAAGGGATGCCTATACGGGAGTATTGGCAGCAGCTTAGTTTTCAGTCTTTGGTTCATCGATCGATTGTGTTTGCTTGTGCTTTTGTGTATTGTGTGTAACTATATTGCACAAGTTTGTATAGCGATTGCTTTTCCATCATCGAATATTCCTGGTTATACAGTGCATATGTCTATCAGTATTTAATCAAATAAAAAAATGCAAAAGTATTGCCACCAAGAAAATATGCATACAACTCTGGTTTTTGTTTACCAATAACTGACAATTATAACTTTGTAAGACCAGCACAGTCCAAACTGCGGAACTCTACTCGCCAGAATCTAACTTTT
>JAYMSH010000394.1:0-11487 GCA_036897905.1 Aragoa cleefii | reverse complement strand
AAAGTACTGCTTGCATCCTCATTAATTTGGCCTCTGGTTGTTTACATGTCTTGATGTTATGTTAAATTGTTAACACAATGTTGTTGGTTTGAGTGAACATTTGTGACGACAGAACCGAGTATCGGGATGAACTTTTGTTTCGCCCAAAGCTTATCTTTAGGTTTTATTAGACTTTGTCTTCTATTTTCTAAAGCATCTTGGTATAGTTTCATTTCTAAACCCTGTGCAACCCTTGCATTGGTTTATATTGTATTGTTGACTACTGCTACAAAGGGCATTCTCTATGGGTAGAATATGTCTTCTAATCTGCGCACTTGTTATTCACCATCCTTTATGGGTGATTTCACTGTTTTATCATAAATGTTAATTACCTTATGCTCCTCATTCAACACTTTTATATGGAATTCTTGGATAAACCCACCATATGCGCATAACTGCCGTATCAATTTTTGCACCTTGCTGGGATACATCCAACTCATTCGATCTTGACAAACAAGGGATCAATTCACTTGAATTACATGAATGTGTATATCAGAATATAATTTCGAAGATTAATTGGAATTTGAGGGGAAACAAGAAATTTGGAATCATTCTCTTTGTTAAGTTGGATTTACACCACTTACCTGTAGTGTTTTAGTTTATGTTTCATGTTTATGAGTGGTGTTTTTAGTTTGTATTTACTTGTTTTTCCATTCTTTTCGTGTAGGTGTCATGTGTTGATGGAAGTGTGTAAATTAGATTGTTGAAGATGGAGTTATAAGCACTTTCAAGCGAGAAGAATCAAATATCTGTAAGGTTGGAAGGATGGAGAAGAGGAAATCCAGATGTGGTGTTAAAACTTCAAGAAAAAATCAAGTTTTTTAGAGAGAAAGTGGCGCCTGAGGAACCACATGGTGCCCCACGGCGCCGTATTCAGCGCAGCCCTGATGACATGGTACCATTGGTGCCAGGCACTCAACCAAGTGGAGCCTGAGGTGCCACACATACTGAGAATAGTGGATTTTCCGCGATTTGCTTCGTTTTATCGGATTTTCCATAGCTAAGGCTAGAGACATCTTTTATCTTGTAATTTTTATATACATTAACCTAGTATTTATTAGATTAGGTCATTCTATCATAGATATTGGGAGAATTCATCAGGAAGCAAGATCTAGAGATTGTCTACGAATTAGGTTTCTTCTTCCTGTTCTCCTTTAGACTTTGAATTATATCTTCATGCTTTGAATTGTTATTTCTTTAAGCATGATGAACTAAATTCTTTTCTAGGGCTACGATGTAACCTAGTTTATGAGCATGTATTATTTATCTCTTGATTGTTGATTTATAATTGTTCTTTGATGATGATTGTTTCAATTTATGCTTAATACTTGTTAATGTGTGATAACCATTTGCATGATTTAGGGATTCAACAAGAGAATCAAGAGATGATAGTTGAGTTTGCCGTTAATTGAATCACCGTATAATTGCTATGATAATAGAAATATCCATAGGTTCGATGCGAACGCTTGTGAGTTTCCTAAGTACTTAATGCGTGTTACCGTGGTGAGATAGAGATTCGAGATATGATAATCCATGGTAAGTAGACTCATCTTGAAAAAGATTAGTGAGTAAATTAGGGAACTTATTCGTCATTAATCCAAAATAAGTTAGAGTCAGTGTACAGAGTGATAATTCACGTGAATAGCTATGGTGAAATCGTATCTCCATGCATTTATGTATTTGATTTCTCCAAAGTTGTAAAGTTTGTTAGTAGTTTAGTCACGTTTTCTATTCATTCTTAGTTTAATACAAATTCAACAATTATTATCTGGTCTAGATAGTTTAGAATTTGACCTGATTTTGGTACTGGCTGATGTTACAGTCCATGTAGAGACAATACTTTATTTTACACTATATTACTTGCACACGATGTCATACACTTACGATTTGTATGTATCAGTGAGCATTTCCATGCTTGTTGATATTACTAATATTTTATATTTTTTTCATAAAAACACCATTAATGCTCATCCTTACCTTGAGTACAATTTTTTTGATACATTTGCCCGCAATTCTACTTCTTTAAAGTAGAACTAAATATAATACTATTTTCCAACAAGGTGACAAATAATTACACATTTCAAATTGTGGACTTCTCATTTTTCACAGAAGAATCTAAGTCATGTCCGATTCAATTTATTAAATGTCAAATTCAGTTTAATTCAGATTCAATTAATTCAGTTAAATTTAATTCAGTTAAATCGTGTAAATAACTTTTGTTGGGAATACTAATAATTAATAGCACGTCACGCAAGAATACATTTTTGGACTATAATTCTCACCAAGAAGGTCTCGAGCTTGGAGTACTTTGTCTTTCTGAATGAGATATTACTCTTCAATACTCGACCATTTATTTAATTACCATTGTTTTCTTGAATAATATACTTTCTATTTTATTAAAAATTACAATTTTAGTTAAACTTTAACCGTCTTTAATTATGAATTATTTCTAAACGATATGGATAAAAAATAATTAAAAATATTTTATGTAAGTACATTTCATATACTTTCATAACATATTTTTAATTTTTCTCTTATCAACATCGTTTAGAAGTAATTTGTTATTAAAGAAAATTAAAAATTAATTAAAAGTGTAATTTATAATAAAATTGAGGGAATATTTACCCACCCGAACAAAATGTACTATAAGTTTGTCACTATCACGAAATATATTATATGTATGAAAAACTCTAATTTATGTACTCCGATCAAAAATTTGACCGAAAAAGACCAGGTTCCGGACACATGATCCGACGAACTAGAGTTTCACCCTAATTCGTCCCAAATTTTACGAAATAGGTAAAAATAAATAAAAACCTAATTATTTTTTATTTAAATTAAAAAAAAAATGGGTGATGGTGGGAGCTGTTTAACAGCTGCGGGAATGGTGCACCACCCATTTCTTTTTTTTATTTGTCTAAAAATATTTTTTAGTTTTTTATACCTAATTCGTCTCCAATTCGTTTCCTTAATTCGTCGGATCACGTGTCCGGCACATGGTTTTTTTCTGTCAAATTTTTGATAGGAGTACATAAATTAGAGTAGAGGTTCTGCATACATATAATAAATTTTGTCGTAGTGACAATATATTTTGCACGGATAGACAAATATACAATATATTTTATCCTATTTTTTCCACGCGGGACTATCAGACCCAATCTCGATGCACGTAAAGGAACAGGTTTCGGACTACGAGATTCGGAACAAACCCTGCAAGCCTTTAATGGGCATAGCCCATGCTCACCGTAACTCCGACCCAATCTGAATTGCAACATACGCTCTGACCCGTTCTTTTATCGAACACTTTATTTTTGGTTATTACATACTTCAAGTTTTTACAGTGAAGTTCAGTCTCATATCTTATATACAATGGGGATCTGTAGTAAGTTTTCGCATTATATGTCAGTGAATCAGAATATATAGATATCACTTGGGTAAAAAATCTCGAAAGCCTGCCTGTTTGGAGTACGTATTTTTACAGGTTAGTCTCACATGGTTCTAAGACCACCCACCGCGGTGACGTCCAAACGGGCGTCACGCCGTGACGCCATTCATTGGTGACGTCGTCATCCCGAGCGTCTCCTCGTGACGCTCGAGGTGACCGCGTTGCTTCTTTTTTTTCTTTTTTCACGAAACGACGACGTTTCACCGTTGTTGGATTTCAAAGTGGTGACGCCTGGGGGCGTCAACTCAAGAAAATTCCGGTGGTGACACCCGTCACCACTGCGGAAAATCTATTGTACTCCCTTTTTAGTCACAGAGTTTGCCTGCACTCCTCTTTTCACTTTTCAACCGATGGTTTTTTATCTTAAATTTTTAAATATAAGGGTGGATATCGAATAGTAATTTCACATTTACAAGAACACCATTTATAGATGTTCCGTTAAACATCTTATCTCACTTGTATATATGTTTCAAAATTAATATATTAATTGAATAATTTTATCACTTTAATAAAGTGTTATTAGTTTAACATTCCAACCAATTTATAATTTCACGTGTAAAGACGACCGAGTTTAAAGTTATTTATAATTCCACATAAAACTGATCGAGACTGGAAGCTTGTTAAAATATATTAGTTAGAGAATCTTTATCATCTTAATTTATTATTATTTTTTTCTTACTTTAAGAATACCCAATTAGTTACTTTACGAGGGTCTCTAGTATACACTTAGCATAGGCAAGAATTTTCCGTAGTTTAGCTATGTTCCCTATTTTTTGTTCCTTGTTGCATAGAGAAATGCAAGAGACGGGCAGGGTAGGATGAAGTAGCGAGGATAAATGCAAGCAAAGCAAGTTGGTAAAGTGATGTTATGTTTGTTTGGTCATTATTTATCGTCAATCAAAATCACCCTCGTTGTTAGGTTAAACAGACATGTTTTTATTTTTGGTTATTGCTGCCAGCCTCTTCATCCACTAGCACTACAACACTACAACTCTCATTGTTCTTCAGTGCTCCAATGGCGGCTCTGTCGACTCAATTCGCACCACTCCACAAATCGTCTCACTTTCAAAACCTCATTCCCAAATCCGATTCCAGTGTCCGCCTTGTGAAGCTCTCACCCAGCTTCAAAAGAGATTTCGCAGTTTACGCTCAAAGTGCAAATGCTGACAATAAACCCTCAAACGATCCCGCTTCAGCTTCCTCTATCGCCACTGTCACCGTCGAGAATTCCAGTCCCAGGCCAAGGTACGCTGACGTACCACTGATTGATGCTCCTTATTAATTGCTGTCTTTCCTCGTTCTTACATAATACTAATAGGTAGTATGAAATAATTAGTTCCTGTTTGATTGAAGAAATGAATTAATTTCTCGTGGTAGAAAGCTAGTTTAAGCTGTTAATGATGGTTACTGATTACGTTGCTACTCGATTACCAGTATGTAGTTAAATGATCGTGATGCTAATTGCATTTTAGCTGAAAGTGGGACTGAGAATTATCACTCGCGAGCTGTTAATTAAGCATTCTGAAGGAAATAAATATAGGGTACGAAATGTTGCTTGATATCTCATTTTCAAACGCCATTAGTTAATTAAAAGTTTATATGTAGAAGGTGACTGCGGATCAGTGTCTTGAATAACCTTGTCGGAATTTCTGATAGAGTTTATTTGGATATCATATCTTGAAATAAGATTGATGCTTTGTCAACACCATTGTTGCTGAAATGAGCTAGAACAGTGTTTTGCTTCTACCGTTATTCAACGAACATTATGGCTAAGAAAATTTGTGAAGTAAACGATCAAAACCTCTGTTGTAGCACCATTAAAACAACTTTACTAATGTTAATATTTGGTTCCACGACTTTGCTCCTTTCTTACACTGAACTCAGAGCTTAATATATTTATCTCTGCATTAACCGTTTCGTTTTCCTAGGCTGTGTCTTTGATATATCTCATTTCTTCACTTTCTTTTTATGGATTGTAAATCCAGGGTGCAACGCCACACAATTTCAGTGTTTGTTGGTGATGAAAGTGGAATGATAAATCGAATTGCAGGAGTTTTTGCTAGGAGAGGATATAACATTGAATCCCTTGCAGTGGGACTGAACAAGGATAAGGCTCTATTTACGATTGTTGTATCTGGAACCGAAAGGGTGCTCCAACAAGTTATAGAACAGCTTCAGAAGCTCGTGAATGTACTAAAGGTCATGATTTGTTCTTGTTCGTCCAGTTCCCCTATACATGAATATGATACTCAGCTACATGAACACTTTTGACGTGGACCTCTTAGTGTTGAGCTCGGCTCTGGTTTTCCTATGCCAGATCCGCGTGATATTCTTTCCTTTATGTTTTCATTTCTGCCAGCCGTGAATGATCCTGTTCTGTACTATCTGGGAAATGACTAGTATGTCAATTTTTTCAGAAGCATTCCAGCATGACGTGTTATATTTTATCTTTTTCAACTTTTGTGTGTTGCTTTTTTTTGCTTTTTTTCTTGTTGATGGTTCTAATTCTTGAATGATAAATTTGACAAGCAGGTTGAAGACATCTCGAAGGATCCACAAGTGGAACGGGAACTAATGCTCATTAAAATCAATGCAGAGCCAATACACCGACCAGAGGTAGTCATGTTTTCTAGTAATTTCCTACTCTGCCTCAACTCCCCCCACCCACCCACTCCCCCCCCCCGGCAATTTTGTTTGTACTCGCTCCTTGAATATGGATTGTATTTGAAAGTTCTGTAATCCGACATTTCCCTTGTGTTGTGCTTTAGGCACTTTATTCTTTCCTTGTCACTCAATTGACAAATTTGCTATATTTGATTTCCAGGTCATGTGGCTAGTGGATATATTTAGGGCCAATATTGTGGACATATCTGATCACTCGCTAACTATTGAGGTGATGACAAGTGCTATATTGCAAGTTGTATCTAACGATTTGTTCTATGTTATGGCAACCTTTGTTACACTTGTCGTTAAATCTGTGTATATGACTATTTGTTGGATTGAGATAGGATCTAATATTTGACATTGCTTTAGTGTGGAGCTTAGGAATGCTCCTTCATGTAAGGAACATACATTCTTATTTGAGTTATATCTTCTTTGCCCCACGTTGAATCTCCTACACTATATTGGAACAGAACATTAGATGTACTTTTACAAAGTCGAAATTTAGAATCTCAGACATTTACTGTCAGGAGTACTCACCGAAAATTAGAGTATCCGTATCAATTATTTGAAGGTAATTTTGCAATAAATGCCTTTTCGAAAATAGTGTTTTCAATAGTGATTTTGTCATCTCGTTGTATGTAGAATTGCGACTTTTCAATTGGAGAGGATGGGTTATTAATGTTAACACATATGACCATCAATATCCTTGCCTGTATAGATTTATGTGGCTAGCTTGATTTGTTAGGTGATTCTGAAAATATACTCCTGCCTGAAAGGCTACAACAGTTGTGGATGACTGAACCATTGATGATTTCCTGAGCCTTAAAACTGTTAATGCGACACTTGTTTGTTTGACTATGAATGCAATTGCAGTGCCCTGATTGACCTTATGTGTTATCTATGCAGGTAACTGGAGATCCAGGGAAGATGGTTGCTGTACAAAGAAACTTGAGTAAATTTGGAATTAAAGAAATTGCCAGGACTGGAAAGGTAAATGACATGAGAGATCATGCTTTTTTGTTCCTGATTTCTCATTTTTTGTTCTTTGTCCTTTGGTGTTCCAACTAGATTGCCTTGAGAAGGGAGAAGATGGGGGAAGATGCTCCCTTTTGGCGGTTCTCAGCAGCATCATATCCAGATCTTGAAGAAGCACGCTCGGTTGATACTGTTTCAAGGACTATAAAGGAGACTCGCATTGGAGAATCTGATGTATCTTCTGGGGTATGATTGGATTTCCTTAGCGTTCAGTTTGCTTGTCATTATTTCACTTAGTGTACATGACCTCCATTCTGGCTTAGGTTTATTCCTTTGCTAAGGGCTCTGGGGTCGAGTTTGAGATAAAACTGATTGAGCGCAAATTGTTAGGAATTTTGGAATCATGGAACTTCTCACTTCTGGATGAGAAGCGCTTTAATTAGGAGTACACCAAGTAAAAAACACACCAGTCAATAAAACTAATATGTAGGACAAAATCATTAAGAAGAATTGTTTATTCCTGTCAGATGTACATAATCCAGCGCACTTATTATATTCAACTTCTCTTTTATAAATGATAATGGTTTTCATTAGCCGTTCACAATGCCTCTGTATTAGCAACAAAGACAAGAATGATCACTTTATTGAGATAATATGATGTTAATGGGAATTTCAATGCTCAAACCTGGAAATAAGAAACGACTGAAACGAAATGAGATATATGTAATGATGAAGGTTAGAAGTTAGGACATCCAACCCAAATGATAAAACATCAATGTTTTGTGTAGGCTGTAGGCCGATGATTATTGCATTTACTACTGATTTCTGGATCTTTTATCAATTCACACCCTTAAAAGGTACGAACTCAGTTAAGGAAACTTCTGTAGCAAAGAGACAAGTGTTATGCAGCTAACTAATACCAAATGCCCCCAATTTCAGACTCGAAACAAATTCGGGAAATAATAGCACTAGTTGTTGCCCTAGAACATTTTGATATGCATACTAGAAAGTGATCGCTTTAGGAGGCAAGAAAATGACAGAGTGCCCGAAATATGTATTTGGTTATTCATGTTCTGCTATATATTTCAGTACTCTCTTTGATGTATAACTGGCATTTTTAAGCACATAAATAATGTGGTGCATCAGATTAACAGTTTATTTCGAATTGGATATTGATGTTTTGTGAAGTTGTCTTGTTTGATGTTCTCCTAAACATGACCGCAATATGTTCAAAACATTTTATTATCAGAAGCATCAAATTGTCAGTAGCTTTGTTTCCAAATGAACATCTGTATGCACATACATGATATAACTGCCAACTCTTCCTACATAGAAGATGCCATAGAATAAGAATCATCCAAAAATCTCTTTGATATTGTTGGTAGGGCAAGTATTGGTGGTCATACTGCGTGGATATGATTGAGATTTTGGTGCTTGACAATTTTGTCCTGTCCAGAGTATCTTTGTGGTTTCAATTTTTTGATACTGAGATCCTAAGAATCATCTTCACACTGTCACAACTGTTGAGAAGACTAAATTAAGAGAAAGGCTTAATGGGTCAATGGTGTAACGTAAACATTTCTAATTGATTATCCTAAACGGTTGTCATTTTTAGGCCTCAGATACAGTTTTACTCCATTGGTTTCGGATAGTTATCCTTGCCTCTTCTATTTTAAGTGATGTATGTGTGTTTGATGTTTAGCCTTTAGGACTCGTGCATAAAGGGAAAAAGAAACTTGAAAAAGTTGTACCGATATTACATCCTAAGTTGCTTTTGAATTTCAACCAGAGTATTTAACTAACTTAATTGTGCTTCAGAACAGTCCCTAGCAAAAAAAAAAGAATGGCTAATACCTTAGGGAGCTACCCTGGTATATAATACTAGTATGTTTTGCATTTACATTACTCTCTTAAGCTGCTTGCTACGTTTGTCTATGCTGCTCCTACGTGTATATTTTATATGAAGTAGAAGTGTGGAACAAGTGCTTTTATTGTTGACTGACTAATATTATTCATTACACGAAGGGAGATGTTTACCCTGTAGAAACAGCTGATGGAGTATCTTTCAACCAAGTCCTTGATGCTCATTGGGGAGTGCTGAATGACGAAGATGTAAGAAACTGTTGTTCCTTCTCATTTACATATGCGCTCATCCTTGGGTAGTGTTTGCAAACTCTACTCAATAATGCTTATTTGTGCTTTTGGGATAACAAGCAGTTTTGTAGTGTTTTCAAATTTAACTTCTCCTTCTACTTATTCTAAAAGGTGGGTTAAAAGCACTAAAAACGAGAAACATGTAGGAGGTTGATTCTCCTTCTGCTTTTACAGGTAAAGTTGCAAACACCTGAACAGAAATGAGTTTGACTACTACTCCACCTATAATACAAGAAAACCTTAAAATGCAAAGTAGATCTTTTTAGAGCTCAGATTAGCCAATCATAAATAAAATGACATGTTTTCCCCGTTCCTTCTTAATCAAGAGAATTTGGTTTGACTTCTTAAGTTTTAATAAGATTCTACTACTACAAAAAGTTTTTCTTATGGTGCTTGCACATGCTTATGTTGTTCTCTTGAAGCTTGCAGACTACTGGGCTTCGATCTCATACACTCTCGATGGTTGTTAATGATTCCCCTGGGGTCCTTAATCTAGTCACCGGGGTTTTTGCGCGCAGAGGATATAACATTCAAGTGCGTAATGTCAGATCTTAATACAAAGTTCTCCAAGAATGTTGGGTCAGAGTTTTCATATTATTTACTATTGGTTCTTTTCTTTGTTTGCTTAGAGTTTAGCTGTGGGCCATGCTGAAATTGAGGGGCTTTCTCGCATTACCACTGTCGTTCCTGGTACAGATGAATCCATTAGCAAGTTGGTGCAGCAACTTAACAAGTTGATTGATCTTCATGAGGTGAGACCTCTATATTGTCTGTCAATCTTGCAAGTTGCCAATGTAAAGTCACCGTATCTCGCGAATTCACCAATATTTGCAGAAAGTCAAACCAATATTCTTGAATAGATAAATGGTCCACTCATTTTTTATGCGGGATAAATAAACTCTAAGTTGAATTCTAACTAATAGGTGATAGCTTTGCCTTTTTCCCTTCTTTTTTGGCATTTATACAGAGTTCACATTTCTTACTTAATCAGTAATACAGCCTTGCTTTTGTAGTGTTTGATAAAGTTTCTTGTCCTATATAGATTTTATTGCAACTTAGGTAGGAGTTTGTATCTTGCCACACATGCAACCCATTTCAAAGTTATTTGCGTGGTTTATGTGCAGTTTTTATCTCAAAAACTAAAACTGAGGTTTGACGTTGCACCAGAGCTTGTTTTGTACTTTCGTGAATATTGTTTGCTGTTGAACAATAAGTGACTGGAAAGTTTGTTATCTCTCTAGGTTCGCGATTTCACACACTTGCCGTTTGCCGAGCGAGAGTTAATGTTGATAAAAGTAGCTGTAAATGCTACTGCTCGGCGCAATGTTCTTGACGTTGCTAGTATATTCAGAGCCAAAGCTGTTGATGTCTCCGATCACACTATCACCCTCGAGGTAAAGTGTTTGATTTTGCTAACGTGCTAATAGTTATGGTTAATTTCTTCTATGCATGTATGATCAACCAGTATAGTAGAACACTAATTTTATACTTTGTTACCTAGTTAGTTTCCTGTTTAATTCCATGCTTTGTTGATTTTAACTGCCTTGATCTTGGATGATACACATTGATGTATATGGGTGGCTACCCTTTTTGTGCTGTTAAGAAAGAGAACTCTTTTGGACGTAGAAGAACCAGGAGCATATATTCTTTGATGGAAAGGCTGTAACGTGTATATAATAATAAAAATATTTGCAATATATGTCTGGTTAGTATGCTGTGCACGTACATGTGTAGATATTTTGTTCACCATCATAATAATTTGAATGCAAAAGTTTTAGTAGTTCTGTATCAAAAAATTTCAAGATTTTTTTGATGTAATATTTATCTTCTCTTTATTTTAATAAAATATCTATACTTGTGGCTCACCTATGGTCTTATAAGTTTAAGAGCGGCCCCGCTGAACTTGAGTGGAGAAGTCTGTATGTTGTGTGTCACTGAAGAGAAATACTGGAAGTTACTATTCCATTTCCGGATTCTAGAATCAGTTATTGGTGGTTTTGCGCAACAATAATACGAGTAATATATTTTCTATAGATTGTACTAGAACTTCAGTAAGGGGACATTTGGTTGTAAATATGGGATTGCTAGTGAATAGTAATTATGGAAATTCGAAAGCAAATATATTCCCATGTTATATGAATGTTTCATCAATGCTCTATACTCATCCCTTATCATCTCTCTCCCTCTCATTAGTTTGTTGGTACTTTATT
>JAYMSH010000393.1:0-11495 GCA_036897905.1 Aragoa cleefii | reverse complement strand
TGCTGAGCACCATCTTCAGTTTGAACTGTTTCTCTCACTTTGGCTTTGCCTTGGTCTTTGGGTGTTTGTACTGTTTCTCCCACTTTGATGGGATTGTTCTTGCATCCACATTCACTCACAAAAACTCTTCTTCTTTCATCAAGATTTGTTTCAACAGAACCATCCTTTTGATAATTCCATCTCAATCCAATTGTTTCTGAAGACTACAGAATGAGATAAAATTCTATTTTGCTAGTGAAATGTGATTCAGATGGTTTCTTAAAGAAGAATGAACATCCTCTATTTTTAGCCGCGGAAAAGCCTGGATTTCAAAGTTGGCCGAACTAACCATATAGGGGAGAAATATGGTCAAATAAAATGCTTCACTACTTAATTACACATATTATGAACTAAAATTAGAAACAATATTACATTAGCATCAAATGTTATAGCCTTAAAGATGGTAGAAAAGCATAACCCGAGTTGAATCCTCCAACTCTTGTATTAAATAAATTTATAAATCATTAAATTACATCAAGACTAGTTTTATACATTTATTATCGGGCTATGCATGATAAAAGTAGTATATCATTTCCCCCTTTTGTATTTATTTAGCGCATCAAATAAAAACATGAAAAAGAGACATAATTTTGTTTGATAGATCCAAGGAACAATATAACTTGCATCGCAAAATTGAATGCAGGAAAATATCGAAAGCTAGATGTCTAATCTACCAAAAGCAACTTTACCTTTGCTGACACTTCGGCCAAGATTATTGATCTTTTTCAATGGATCCACTATATTCAGATGTTTCAACTGAAATACACGAGCACTTGATCACTACCCCTAGAGGGTACAGAAAACATGTCGACACAAGAGCTCATAAATTCATTGCTCAATAGTAGATTTTCATCACTATCTTCTGGCATCTCAGCTGCAAAAAGGAAGCATAGATAGTTGAATTTAACTTTGGAATCATTAATTTATGTGGACAAATGTAACCTAACCAACAAAATGTACCCACCTACAACAGATGGTAATGAAGAAAGGCGAATGGGGCCGTTCAAGCTAATGCAATAGTTTTCCCAATCGAATTTGCTGAAGTAATCCAAAAACTTGTATAGAACCTAAAGGCAACATTCACAACCATTTGATTAATATTGTCAAAGTTTGTTCTTTCTTTGGAGAAATAGCTTATAATAATGATTACTCACAGCTAAAGGCCCGCCTAATGTCGAATGATAGAGATGGAAAATATATAGAACCAGCGTCTCCAGGCCATATGTAGAAATCAATCCGTGATGTGATCCAAGAATACGACTTTCATAATAGCACCACGCCTTTATCAGTATAATACTGCTCTTAAACAAATGATCTTTGCCAATAAGGCGATCAATCTGGAAAAAATAAATAAATAATAATAATAATAATAAAAATATAAGTAACTCAGAAAAAAAGGCGACTTTAGATCCTCTTCTGGAATAAAATTCAATTAATGTCAGCCTTCTAATCGATGCAAAACTTAGTCTCATAAAATGTCACCTTGTAGCAAAATGTACACATAATAAGTGCTCGAGTTTGCTAAAGCCTAGTATAAAGGAAAGCACATTCAAAATCAGGAAACCCTGAAGGAGAATATTTCATCATATCCCCCAGAGTTATCAATAGTGCACTGCAGCCGTGTGGCATAGCAGCGCGGCTCCTTCAGCTAAGAGATTTTGGTGGCGGTTGAAAATGCAGCTGTAACCTAGCTATATTAAAAAATGGGTCAAAACTATGGTTTTCAATATCCCAAGCTAGTTAGTTCCTCCCAATTCTGATGAATTCTTGCTCCTTCAGCTAAGAGACTTTGGTGGCAGTTGAAAATGCAGCTGTAACAGAGCTATATTAAAAAATGGGTCAAAACTATGGTTTTTAATATCCTAAGCTAGTTAGTTCCTTCCAATTCTGATGAATTCTTGTGCTTTCCTGGAAGTTATATTGCCATCGAGTTCCTTGGCAAACAATCCATACTCTTGTTGACATTGCTTCAGATTAATGACTTCTTATAATTAATTAATTATGGGTGCCTTGAGTTTTTCAGTAAATTCTTTAATTGTTGAGCATTTATATTTGCATAGAACAGACTATTAAACTTGTTTATAACTTTCTGTGTAGTAGAATTAGTTTGACAAAATCAGTTTGTAGCATCTTTGCGTCAGACGTTACACCCCGCTATCAAGGATTGACGTTATTGACAGATGGAAATAGAAAATTATATTCCACGACAAAGTAAAAGATAAATTGGACTTCCTACAGAGAGAAGTCTCATTATACTGTAGTGGGAGAAAGAAAGAAAAAATCTCTCATTATACATTTATACTAAAATACGACACATGATAAAGCAAGTTAGAGTATGATACTAGTATGGTACTGACATACAAATCCTAAGAAACAGGAGAGTGACGGAAGTAGTAGTTCTCATGAAAATCATAGTCAAGGCTTTACATATATATCTCGACTTTTTAAATGACTTAACAAGAAAATTACCTTTTCAAGAAAACACAAGGTACAAAGACCTCCAATTTGATTGAATGATATATCAACCACAATATTCTGAACAATACATTTCACAAGTTTCACCTGCGACAGAAGTTCTTTTCATTAGTAACACAGGAAACAATTAAAATGCACCAGATACTAGAGTACAAGAAAAGGAGCCTTGAAAATTCTAATCCTATCTCAATGTAAAATGACACCAGATGCACATTTTCGATGGGTGATGATACTCCAATCTATTGCTTCTTATTTACTACAAGAACTACTTATCCTCCATCTTTATTAATGACTGGATGGAAGATAGTTGAAACAACATATTTTAAATCATCTGAAAACAATAGAGAAGGAACACTTCAAGCAATTTTTCGTATAGAACAGAAGAAACTTTACTATGTAAATTAAGCATAAATAAAAAAGAACACCGAAGGCCTGCCACATATGCAGACTGAGTTAGTCTCTTCTAGTTGCGTTATCACAGTCACAAAGTGCTTCCGAATTTAAGTCGTTGACTCTAAAATGCTAACAGGTCCTATCATGCTTATATTTCAAAAGGAATGAACTTTTCCTCAGCGGAGTCCATCATAAACTAAAGAAGCCTTTTTTTTTTAAAGCATACTGAAGAAACATTATAAGTTACTATCTTCACATAAAAGTAGCCCAAGCCAGGCAACCAGACTGCATATGAAGGAACATTATTAGTTTTTTTGTTTTTTTTAAATTTTAATAGGAGTGTATTTCGGAAACAATTCATAAATATTACATGTCAGCTTAGTACATCTCACATGGGACTGAAATCTGAGAAACCAATATGATCTCCTCCGACAGAAATGCTCACTAGATACCATCTTTTCTTTGCACACATGTTGAAATCACGAATCCTTTCTTGGGTACTTAATCCACATCTGTAAAGTCCAAGTTTATCTTTTATATCAATACTACTCTTTAGTTTCAATACTACAAGGTCAATTGTCTCACTACAGCTCAGATATAGCATAAAGGTTTGAGTAATTATTTGACCGTCAAAAGGCGAACAGCCAACACCAACATAAAGTTTCTCAAGGAGAAGACCTAAAATATAACAAATTTTAGGTCGCAGAATCATGTTGTCATTTAGTTTATGGCATAAGCATGGAAAATCTTCTTAAGAGTGTATACAAACTAAAAGAGCTTCTGTAAATTATCCTGCATGGATACGCAATTAATGCTCAGAGAGATTGTATTTGCTTAACCCTCTTCTGTTCTGAAGCAAATGAAATTTTACTCAGAGGGATAAATCTTGCAACAAGAGCCCCTTCAAGGCTGGACAGTCAGATCACATTATCCAATAAAATAATTTGAAAAGACAGGTCAAAATATTGGCACATGTTACTTTACAGGTAAAGTCTAGCACCATCACCAGCATCTTTTCCATAAAATTTGGATGATCCATACCTCAGCTCGAATAAGCTGGACATCCTTTATCGTAAATTCTGCAGCCTTGTTTTTCCCTTCTCTTTCAAGTACAAATTTCATATCATCAACCAGCATATCCTCAACGTTGGGACCACCAAACGCAGTCAAATCAATGTCCCCATCTGGTAGATAAGTTCTTAATGGAACGGATCCATATGGAAGTACCTGTAAAAAAATTCAAAACTGATATTCAAAAAATATATCTCAAAGAAAAGCAAGATCAGCAGAACCACTGTCACCTAAATACTTATAAACAACAGTTTCTTGAAGCATGATCGAACAAATACTGATAATTAAGGCATTAGGCAAGACTAAGATAAAAGGGAAAGTCAAAGACACAAACTGCGATAAATCTTAGACGATAGTCATACTCTACACAAATAGATAATGAGAAATCTCACTTTATATACACTGTATGGAGAAATATAATGATTTATTATTCAATTCATTCAAGAAACGCAGCAACATGGTCAAACGTTTATAAGTTGAATGTGAAAGAAATATCTCTGACAATCCATCCACCACACAAATTTGTTAGGGATAAAAGATTTTAGGCATACACAAAATACAAATCAAAACGAAGAGAATCCACTGTAAGCCATGAAGTTCTTTTAATGCACAATAAATAAATGAATCTTCAGTTTATTGTAGACAGAAGGCATTCATACGTCTATGAAATAAACATAAGTACCACAAGTGCATGGGAACACTCAAATGGTCAGCATATTACGCCAAATAGAAATTACACTACCAATCAAACTCCCTTATAACCTATTAATTATGTGGTAACAGCAGCCAGAATTTTTTTTAAAACCATTAACCAGCAGAGAAATGTCTTTTCCCTTCTAGCGGGAAGGGCACAGCAACTACGTTCTTTACATGCCACAGCTACAGAGAATCTTCCAACATCTTATAACATTCAAATAATCCAACTAACATCACACTAGTGTATTTAAGCTTCCTTCTACACGATAATACCGAGTACAGTGACAGTGATGTAAAGATCCTCTATAACTTCTACATTGCCTACGGTTGATGATGGTTTTTTCTTAAATGCACCAATAACGGATTCCAGTTTTTCACTTTTGACTCCCTTGATGGAGATTACTTCCCAAGTGCCAGAAACTCACATCAGTAGAATCTTAGCTATGCATTAATTAGAAAATTCTTCCACTTAAATGCTGTTGCATAATGATTAATGCATACGGAACAGGGATAAGTTGACTGTAATCCCATGATTCATTATGAGTGTGCATTAAAAGCGTACGGCATCCATACAAGCTTTCAAGAGCAAAGTCACATGTAATTTCTAAAACTAAAGTTATCCAAAAATATTCAAAATCAAACAGCTGAATTTGATTCGTAGATGCTCAAAACATAATAAAAGGAGACAGTAGTAGTTGAGAATATCCACCTCAACACCAAGATATATCCTGATTAACCTTTGAATATAACCAACGACCTCCCTTCTCCTCTCCTCAGATTCAGAAGTGGGACGGACTTTTTGGATGATTCCACGGACAGCACCCTCAGCAGCAACCCAGTTCTTTGATGCAATAGTCATTGATGAAATCACTGACCTAAACTCATCCACTACGCCTTCCACAGGATACTCACCTAATCCATTCGTTTTTGTTGAAAAAAGAAGGTTAATGATTAACATTCTTCCAAGCAAAAAAAAAAAAACAATATTTTATATCCAATATAAATAACAAAGCATTAAGGCCCTCTGATTAGGAAAACAGTTTATACCCAAATCAAAGATAAGAGAGAGGGTGTCTTTTCTCTCGAATGGGAACATGTGAAACTGGAGAAGAGAAAGAATATTAGCATGCCATCGGTCGGCACACTAGTCCCATAGCTGCTTTTTAAGATTCTTTTCAGTTAGATGTAGGTATTTTAACCGCTAACCGGTTCGATATTCCATCTAAGCTGATCCAATAAATTTGTACATACTGACGATTTATTCAATTCAGGACCAATTAGGTCAATTTCGCATTTCTAGCGTTTCAACAAGAGCTTAATTGGGATAAAGACAAACAAGAATTTTTTGAGCATTGCAATCCGTTTTCACTACTCCTAGACCAGCTAGAAATAAAAAGTCATTTTTCCAAACTTTCTTAATTGTTCCAAAATCAGCGCCACAAGACATATTTTGACTGTGACCAAATGGCATATATGGTATTATGAACACGCTAACTTTCCTGAAATGTTTACACAATAGAGTATTATATTTTTGTACCTCTAGATTGATCCGTGAACTCTTTAGCACCACCAGAACTGTGAAGACTGTCAGGTTCACCAGATTCAGAATGAGTTAAAGACATCACAGAATCTGCATCCAAAGAAAATAATTCATCCACTTTCTCCACGTGTTCGAAGATTTAGTTACATAAGAGCAAAATCTACGTAATAGATAAGCCAATAAAGAACAAGAATATTGAAGCTGACAAGTCTATCCATATTTGTGCACATTCAATTCAATAAATAGCTACACATACAAAATTTAGATCTTTCCTTATCAGAAAGGTTATGGAACGCATAAGAGACCCGAGCAAGAAGACAAAATTGAATCCTCATCCCAATCCGCACGATGTATACCTCATTACTAATTAGGATTATGAGAAAGGAATACGAAAAACACAAATCTAGCTGGAAAGCTTAACTGAGCTCAATTATTCTTTAAGTCTAGACATAAAGATCAATTTAAAAAATAAATGATAAAAAAATAAAATGAAATAAGACATAAAAAATTCTAAGTCAGACTTGAAGGTAGGGACTGAAACTTTTTAACAGCCACGAGCAAATACTCCATTCGAGATACACCGCCTCATTGTATACTTGGCCAACATTATATACCACACAGAATTGAAGAGACGCAATTATAGGCAAGAATATAAATAAACAGAGAGCCTAGGCTATCTGTATAGAAATTATTCAAAAAAACCTAAGACTTGACTAAAAGATTAATGTAGTTCAACTCAACACGTAAGCAAGAACGTTATAGCATACGAAATAAATGCAAGAACCTTGATCAATGTAAAATATCACAAAAATCTAAAGTTTGATATGCACCTCAACAGATGAACCGAACTGCTGAGACAAAGTGATTGACCTTTCTTCACCAAGTGATCGCGAACTTAGATTAGTAACTGCAAGGCACAGACAAGGGATAATCAGTATCTCCCATCATCGACAAACTCAAGGCTTATTAAATATCTACTACTAAAATATGAACGACAGCGGATGTTATAATGATTTGACATTGAGTATCTTCCAAAATGTAGGCCTCGCAGTCCATCAAATAAGCGGTCTTATAATTGTGTGTTCATATACTTAGGATAGAACGAGAGATATCCAAAAGTTTATACGGAACACAAATTCCAGATAACTAACCCTAAGGATTATCTTTATCATCAGCACACATAGACAGATCTAATTTACTACTAGAATATCAGTACGATCGGAATATGTCAGACCCTACCGTATCAAAAGGATACTGAGGACTATAACTCTCACACCACGTACGTAGTGCATATAGGAAAAGCTACCTATGTTGATTATAAGCTTAAAACGAGTGTTACATGTTGATTATAAGCTTAAAACGAGCGTCACAAAAATTTATTTCCTACACTTGTGTTCATCAATCAACCCAATAGGAATACAAACACAGAAAGATCATGGTTATAACAAAATCCAAGTGTCTAACCATCATGGGTCCTTTTGTACCATCTTTTCCAATTACAGCAGGACAGACTGTGTGCTCTATTCTACAAAAAAGATTAATTCTTTGCATACGTTAACACTTGAAACGGATATAACATATTCCAACATTATTTTTTTTGCCATTTTTATTCAGACACTCCAATTCAATGACTCACTGCTACTCTTCTTCCAGACAAAACTAAAAATAAACCCTGAATGAATTAATAATAAAATCTTTTCATCACTCTACTCTTTCTCCAACAAAAAAACCCTATAAAGTAAATGCAAAAACAAGGATGAAGCAGCAAGTCAGTCCAATCATTGTTTCCATGTTTTCCATTTCCATCTAAGACTAAATTTTACGTAGACCCATTTCACCTCTTTGATTGGATGATGAGCATGAAGGTGAAAAACACAAAAGAATGAACATAACAGCTGGTAACAAAACATTCCAGACGAGATAAAAAAGAATTAACAACAACCTTAGTGCAGTTAATGTGGTTTTAATCTTCTGATTAGTTACGGCGGCGAAGACTCACGGCGGCTGGATCGTCCGGCGGTGGAGAGAAATCCGGTGAGATAGAGACGAGGGGTATAGATATACACTGCTTGCTTGTTTAATTTATTGAATGAATGTCAAAAGTTTGTGAAATAACAATAATGCCTTTCTTCTTCTTTTTGACAAGTAGAAAGATTTATTCGCTGATAATTACTTATACACTAGCCTGCTGCGCCACTCTATAAATCGACATAAAATTATTATTGTTACCTCTTTTTTATTTTCGGTGGGTTACTTATTTACCATCAACGGTCAAGGATGGTGATGTCGTGTGTCAAGTTAGTAAAGGACCAGACCGGACTGGAGTGGACCGGACCAGATCGGACCGGACCATTTTGAATGTTTCTACATGTTTTTTTTCCCTACTTTCTTTAGACATGAGACCCCATATGGGAATTCAAACAGTTAGAAGATGTTTATAGAACCACATCTGTGTGAGTTTATGTAAATAAATACACCATACAGAGTAGTGAGTATGACTCGAATAGGGTATCCTAAGTATATATGATTCGAGTTTAACAATATGTTGATTCATTATTAACGAGACAATGATCTATTGCTTCATATTCACCCCGCGGCTGATATAGGAAATAAGGGTATTCCTCATTACTTAAGGCTTCACAAGTCCAAGTCCATTAAGATTAAACATAGTTAGACTTGCCCATTAAAGGAAGCTCTCATTCAAATACATGTAATAATAATGAATTTTCAATAAACTTAGACTTATCATTTTTATCATTCTGTAACTATTCAACCCACCATGCGAGTTCATCACCCTTGCGACCTACAGTATCCATACAGTCTTACCTCAAGAAATACCATATCAACAGTGCATGCAGTTATTGGTAAATAGAAGAATCACGATAAAAAAAACCCATTTACTAAGCTAAGCATTATGTGTGTTCGTTGGGGATCATATTGACTCTCGTAAGAATCATGTTATCCATTTTCGTTCACTAGCTAAAGCGTTATGTATGTGTGGTGGAGATAATATCGAGTAGCATATTGACTCTCCCACCATGGAGGAAGGGAGGGGGGGCTTTGTTGAGTCAGTGTGCGGTAATTTGATCTAGAAAATATAGAAGTCGTGATATTTTTATTTCACTCAAGATAAGGATATGAACAAAATTTACTCATATGGTCCAATTTATGTCAAATTACTAATATGTTATGGATTTCAATCTTCTAGTGATTTTATAATTCATTTACCATTTGAAGTGTCGCAAGCCTCGTAATCAAGAGTCGAACATGCGTACACGTGGAAATGTCGATGCTTTTGTTGTAATAGTTATTTACTATATCCATTAGGTTGCGGGTGGTTTGGATACTTAGTTTTAAGTCTAGGTTATTATGAAGTAAGAATATGAACGCATCAAGAAAAGAACGTATATATGTAACTTAAGAACTCATAAATTTGTTACGAATTACATGGAATAATAAACTACGCAATAACTATTGGTTATTTTGGTGATCACTTGAATATGCAATAATGAACCGTCACATTTTCCTTCTCATGTTAGCATTGCGTATCAGCTCCTACTCAAATGGCTCATAATTCACTAGCACATAACACATATGTTTTCACGGTTCTTACAAAATGAGAAATTTGAGATATTATTTTATTAATTAGGCCCATGTAACACATCCGGTAACACAAGAGTTTCCCGAATTTCCCTTTTTTTTCCTTTTTTGTGGTGGATGGTGAGCTTAATTTGCAAATGCTAGAAAGTGGTAGCTGTATTAAGATACATCATTCAAGACACGCAAAATATGAAAATATACACATGTCACATGATTCATGTGTCAGTATTTTATATTGAGACTCGCTGCCTAGAGTATGAGATACACAATCACGCATATCGTACATGGTCACGTATCTGACATGGGTACGTCGTGATTTTTTTGATGTATCTGTGCATCGTGGCATTACCTTAAAATACAAATAAGTCTTGTTTAATAGCTTATGATACAAAAATATACAAAAAAATATAAAATTTATTGTGTCGAATAAACAAACAAACAAGACACTTGTGCTACATGCATGTCCGGTGTGACCGATACAACATGTGTCACGTCATAATATTAAATAATAAACTTAAAACGGTAACTCGCGTATGATGCTCCATTTCAGGGCAGTGGGTTGTGTAGAAAAATAGTTTGCATTTTCAATTGTAAATGAAAGAAACGGATGAGTGTATATTATTATTTATTATGTGTATCTTAGTCTAACTTGTAATTTTTAATAATTTATTAATTTTTATAGAACTTTTAATTGACGTGATTCTATAGTGTAGATTCATTTGTTAAATATGTGTCCAAATAAATATGAGTATTTTTAGAGCCAAAATCTTGGGAAGAATGTTTTTTTTCCTAACAACACGAAAACAATTTCAGTCATTGTTGTTTTCTGGTAGATAACAAAGTCCACACTGACATATCAGAGAACTATACTAGCATTGATGTGAATGAATGACTAAAAACAAACAAAAAAAAAAAATCTAGTTAATAGAACTTGACACATCTAGACAGTAGTTTAACTGTCATGTCCAAAAAGCATATTGTCGTATGACAAAATCATACTGACATCAATCATTTAATAGAACTTGTCAAATTAAGACCATTAGCTCAACTGGCAGGTCACAAAGAACACATTGGCATATCAGAAAAAATATATTGCCAGTGATATGAATGACTATAAAATAAAACAGTGAGTTAATAGGACTTGAAAAATATAGATATTTGTTCAACTCGCATGTCCAAAAACCATACAAAATCATACTCGCATCAGTGATTTAACATAACTTGACAAATGGAGAGAGTTAACTCAACTGGCAGGTTACAAAAATTACACTGACGTATCAAAAAACTATACTAGCGTATGCTAATGAGTTTCTAATTTCTCACCGTTCCTCTCTACTGCATGATTTGAGTGGGTGTTTTTTTTTGTATTTCATCTCTTTAATAGTAACCGGTTAATGCATAATAACTGTGTGTCCGGTTCAACCGAACAATCCAATTTTTTCTATATTTTCCGGTTCTTGCAATTGGTTTCTCCTAATATTAGACTTACTCATTTTTAGAAGTGACATGTTTTACATAAATTTCCAAATTCCAAAACGTATTTTGTTATCAAACTTTAATTATTACATAAATTCACTTTCCCGTTTGGAGAACTGTCATAAAAGGAAAACATTATCTCTCATTGGCTTATCATTCAAGATTCCTTTCTATTTAGACTTCGGCACCTTCCTTCTATTTTTTT
>JAYMSH010000392.1:0-11504 GCA_036897905.1 Aragoa cleefii | reverse complement strand
AAGCTGACCTGCGGATTGTTCGCTCCACCGTCAATGAATGAGGTTTAAAATATCCCTACCCATCAGTTCTTGTTCAAAGAGCTGCATAGCATGGTTTGGCGATTTGGGGCAATATTTCATTTTTCATTTTACCGGTTAGATTTTACAGTCTGTGTCATTCAATATACCATATGATGCTCATGATACTTCATGCCTGGATTTTTTTCCCGAGAGGAAACTTGGTTCTTCATAGCATTCATGTCATATATGTCGATTTTTCCTTCAGATTCAGTCTTGGAAATCCGTACGTTGTGAGTACACCGCATGTTCATATTTCGCTTTTGGATCTCACATCCAGCACGGGCTAAAATTTTTAACACAGCGGTTCCATGAATGCATTGGTATTGTTAGGGTTTGAGTTTGAATACAAGGCTAACGTACAAATACTAATACTTTTAAACATTTCAAAAAATAAAAACAAATCAATCAGACCTAGCGGTAAAATTCATGTCAAACAATGACAAAATTTTGAATCTAGTTAGTTATATATTTACATTTCACCTCTTCCGATGTACATCATCGGTTGGATGAACTAAAAACGATACTACTACTAGTAAGCTATCCTTAACCAAGATGTCTATAACTCATTGTTATAGGAGAACGCGACACCAATGTATTCACAAACTTATATGCTCTTACCCCCTGCCGAACAATCTCCAGAACTCAGACCCTTCATTCAGAATGCGAGGATCGAACTTCTACATGGGAGCTTCACCAAATATCGGGAAAGATTTAAACAGGGGCAAAAATGGAAATCGGACCTTTCAAGCTTCTTGCTGCACCACGTGCCTATGTCTCATCCCTACATCTGCAGCTTCCCAAAGATTTTGGTTCACATCATTGTCATTCACAGTCGTCCCATGGTTTTGTGAGGCTGCATTAAAACCAGACCTTCTTTCTGCAGTCTCACCGTAGTTATGCAGTCTACGACCAATTAGATAACGGTCATCACGTATTGAATTGTGGAGATTGGTGAACCATACATGGAACCGTTTGGCGCAGAAGAACAGTAAACTGAAGAACAGGCATCCCACCCAAGCAAAACGATAGACAGCCGAGTTCACTATTAATGAGTAACCGAATATCGGGAAGACCCCTCTTGCTAAAACGTAGGGAATGCATAATGCAGTGAGTAGTTTCATAATGATTGGAATGACAATTTCACGTAAAACCCAAAGACCTTGCAGCCTTGAGAAACCATGTTCCCTAACTCTTTCGAACTTTGTACGCCAGCTGTGATTTATTAACGGCATCACGTGATCCAACATAACCTGTAAAAACAGTCAAAGGGGTTAGATGACATCATCCAGCATTGGCACCAGAAAATCCACTAAAATCTGGAACTCGAAAACTAGATGTGGAGGACCCATAGATTTTGGTGCGTTCATACAATTACCCAGGTGATGTTGAAATAGAGGCTCTCCCTTCGAAGAGTTATGGAGTTCATCGAATCAGGGAACAAGTAATAGGAGATTTAGCATTAAATTACCCTAAGAGTCTAGTATTACCAAGGAAATAATTGCCCAATTAGAAATATAACAGAGGGCATGAAGTGATGCGACCACACTTATCTTAAAACTGACTGAAAATGTGAAAACACCCAACAACCGCTATCAGCTGGGTTATTCTACACATTAATTGTGGGGGTACAGCTCTAAAAACGAGGAAGAAAATTGACTCTCAATGGGAGTACCATACAGTCCTACAAATAAAGTAGAGGCCAGGCACACTCACCAGTCTAGTCCAGATCTTCAGAAAGATAAATCCTAGAGCCCAGTCTTGATATAAAAGGAAAACTGGACTTTCATCCACAGGGACCCGCATAGGAACAATAACAAGAAGTTCAAACAGCAGCCCTATTAAAAATGGAATGACACGAGGATATACATGTCAGCAAATACAGATAAAAGTCAATGTTTTTTAAATCACTGTCAACTCCTGTCTTACCCATATTGATAATAGCACAGAACTTTTGAGAATAATACCACACCATCTCCAAATCTGGCCAAGCAGAACTCCAGTTCTCCCTGTCCTGATATTCTTAATACAGTACCTTGCTCCAACTAAAGCAGTCCAAATGGCGTAGCTTCCAATGACAAAAGCATATAAATCTAGAAAAAAATAGCCAAAAATAAAATTACAGCTTTGCAATCGCGTTAAAATAGATAAGAGCTATATTTAACAGGCTCAACTAATTATATTACCGTTGCACTTGATACCATGGGTCACTGGGAGAAGTGGTAGAGCACTGAAGATCGCTCGCCCAAGTGAAACTGGTACAAATACCAATGCAGAGTTGAATACGAGAAGAGTCATCCAAGCCACCATCAACAACAGTACGATGCGAAGCACAAATGCCCACCTGCTAAAAAACAGACCAGAAAGCATAAAGGTAAGAGTTCATCAGAACAAAAGCACAATATCAAGTAAAACAATAAAGAAACATGCACAGTCACTCAACACATAATAATTACAATAATAGACATAAATTATTTGCCTCCTACAGTCTTTTACCTACTTTTCGTAATCTTTCTCCGAAAAATACATCAATTTATATTGAAAAAATAAATAAACAAGACCGCTGTATGTTCAACTTTTAACACGCCACCCCCAATTTTCAGATAATAGACATCCTTTGACATTTAAAAATTACACGTCAATGAGACCAAAATTTGTATTAGCAATTTGAAGGGAGGTAGGTTCATTATTTGGTTGAGGTTTCTTCAATTTGTCAAGATCAAGGCAATGTACGTGATGAAAAATTAGAGAGGACAGTTTTCAACTGTGAACATATCTGACCATAAATCCAAAAAGCTGAAAACGATGACAAAGGAAAAGTTTGGTGACACTTGAAACCGCCAATTCCATGCTCAAAGCATTTCATGAAAATCTAGAGAAAGAGAGTGAACCAGACGGAACCAACTAATGAATAATTGAAGACAAAATGCAAATGTTGTGATTACACATGCTTTATGAATAACTTGTTATGCAGTAACATGCCGTCAGTGATAATTCTTTCGTACTTACTCTTGACCAGCCGGCTCATCAACATCATACTCCTCGGAATTGGCATTAACGGCATGGGGTAACCTGTTGACGTTATCAAGAGCTATGCGGTTCTGCCCACCTGGCTGTGCACGTAACCTACGCAGTCTGTCAGGATCCACATTCCCAATTTCATTCTCCCCAACCTCTGCTGACTTCGGGAGTAGAAAATATGTTAAACCAAGTGCCCAGCCAACCGCAGTAAACCAATGCCCGAGAAAGCATTTTAGATTGTGCCGCAGGTTAAAGTGCTCAACAGCAAAAGGGATGCATAATTGAAAGAGAAGCATGTCAGCAGGAATTTCTGTAAATAGATCTGATATGCTGCGGGAAAATCATGTTAGAACATTGATAGTCAGAAAAAAAGGCAACTCAACAAACTCCACAAAATACTTCAACAAAATGTGAAGGTGAATCTTACGAAATATCGAGAGGAAAGAATGACGGGACCATCCGCATAGCAAGTTTAACAGGCAAAAATACCAGCAGCACAATGAGACTGCCATATACAACAACAGACAACAAAACTCTTCGAGCATGCTTGTATACAGGATCATCAATCAAGTCACGAAATGGGTTGTAGTTAGGATCAGCGGGATCTCGGAGAAAGTAAAGCACCCCAGTGCATAACACCTATAAGACATATAATTTAGATGTTTTTAACAAACCCTTAATTTCTCAAGGTGCACATGATACAGTTATTAGTTTGTGAAAATAATACCCCGCGGAGAAGGCTGACGAAGATGCTTATTTGTAGCATGTAGACAATTCCAACAACCCAATGAACCAAGGAGCTTGCCAGTGGCGAGATTTGAAAGAACTCCACTCTCTGCGAAATTGACGTCCCAAACATCTTTATAGTACAAACGTCCAGCCACCATCCACACACCAGTGGGAAAACCCCAAGTTCAACGACCAGAAGAAAAGCAACCTTGATCATAGTTCTCAAATGTCTAATTGCAGCCATAAACGTCCTACAAAGAGATGGAATAGTATCTGCATTTGAAGCAATACCATAGAATCTTCCCATGGCAAAAGGTTCTCCTCTGGTATACCGGATTAAGGTAACAATTCCGAAGATGACAAGAGAAGTTATAATCATGTAGCCAACTGCAAGAGTAGTAACATCATAAAGACGTGATGCCCCAAAGGGTTGTGCTTTCAAGAGGACTGTTGCGATAGTAGAGCTTATGTTGCTTGTCATCTCCGTTTGTCCTGTTGCATTTACTTTCAGAATCTCAGCAACTTGGCCAACGAAACTAGTATCATTGGCATCAGATTTCAAACTTATTACTGCAGTCAATGCATTCCTCAGTGAAATATTGGCCAGGGAAAGTGCAGATTCAGTAAGTGGTACAACTGTGGATAGCACCGGATTGGCAGCAGAAGTAAAAGTCCATGACAAATAATATAGTATAACACGTCCTAATGAGAAGGGCAGAAAAATTACAACCGCAAGGAATATCATATTGCTTGAAGAAAAGATACAAATGGAGAACTAATTAATCAAGCTGCTATCGAAGAAGAAAGGACTCCCAGAGTCCAATCATTACTATTTTATGTGTGTCGTTAAAGGTGGTCGGTACACTTGACAGGACATATAAATTGAACTTTAAATGTGAAAAGACAGTGGTAAAGAATATAAACCCTTACGTCATCACAAGTGGCTAACACAAACATTCATTGTTTCTGGCTGCAGATAGCTGGCCAAGTAATAGAAAAGGGGGGAGGGAAGGAAAAGGATAGTCATTGATGATTATAAAGAATGAAAACAGCCGATAGAAATCAATGTAGGTCAAATGTACAAACCAGGAGCCCTGTAACAAAATTTACTCTCATGCACTACTAGGGTCACGGAGAGACAATATAAGCAAAAAAAATGCACACAGCAACAAAAATTCAATGCGTGCTCAATCTAAAGTTTCCACTTAGGACCTCAAAGACTGAAACAAAGAAAACAAGACTCACCGTGAACGCATTTTCGACCAGGTGAAAAACAGGTCCCTGCATCCCGACCAGTTCATCGAAAGGAACATCTTCTCCACCATCAGCATCATCCAGTCCATCAAATATTTGCTCAACATGAGCCTCAATACGAGCTGCCTGCATTTCCCATCGTGCTGCAACATTTTCTGCATTCCGTCCGATGATCTGCCCAGCACCAGCATTTCCTGGTGCTCCACCAGCATATTCACCATTCCCTTCAACAGCAAAATTTTGATTAGCTTGAGCAGCGTGCCTTCTTGCAGCACGAACTCCATTTCTATCTCCTTCATTTTCTCTGCCAGCAACCTGTCCCCCAAGCTCTCTTAAATGTCTGAGGTAATCTCTAAGTGAAGTTGCCCTGAGAAAAATGAAGACAATGCAAGCCGAGAGAAGAAATCCATGCAGACAATCAGTTAGAAGGACTTTTGTAGAGAAGTGGCTCAAAAAAAGTCTCTGGGCTTCGCCAAAGCTCCTAACAAATGCCAATCGCCATACCCAGAACGTGATAAAAGGAATAATGAGAAGCCAAACAGAGAGCACAAAACTGAGGCGCATAAAGAACTGCAGAACATGACAGGCTTTTAAAGCTATTCCTACAATAAATTCCTGAAATGGAAGCCTTGTCGGGGCATTTTCACCATAGACTGGAGAAAATGAAAATGGATGTTTGCAGACCTGCATTGCAATTCAGAGCAATAAAGACAGTCCCCATTAGATTTGAAGTTCTCTTCACCCCCAATAACTTGATAAGCCAAACTTAAAGATATGGAATAGCAATAGCTACGGGAACTTCATCGGAAACAATAGAAGATAAAAAATCTGCTGAGAAACTAGAAAAAGGAAGAGAAAATAAAATTAATCGGGGAGAAGAATAAATGCAAGCCTCAACGGGGTCCAGAAATACAAAATCACCATGTGACAGAAAAGGCAGATATGTACAAATCCATAATAATTAGCCAAAATAAACAGATAGCCGCTCTTACCACATTAAATCAATGAATTAACCCAGCCCAGCCCCCCTTCTGCAACACTAAGGAGTTCACTTCATGTTTGTACTTATTATCATGAAATATGTCAAGCTACACCAATTACAACGTTTCCGCCACATTTAAATACCAGTTAAGTGTGGTGGAAATTGCTTTTGGATGCAATTTGATTCTATCGCCTATAATATGTTCCTCACTTTTCTTATATCTCACTCACATTTCTGCAATTTCACTCCGACTCTCGCTCTAAAATCAGTGAATTCCAAGCTCAATCACGTACACAACACCAATTACAGATCTCAACACCACACAGTCTTCTACAATAATCTGTTCCATATGTCATCTAATTTCTCAGCAGTTTCACTTAAAGTCTCGCACTAAAATCAGTGAAAATATAAGCTCGGTTCGCATTAGACGACACCAATTCATTTCCGAAAAATCATACAGTAATATAACAATGATCAAGTACTCGACAATTCGCATGATCTGTTTCCTATGTTATCTAATTTCTCACTCGCACTAAAATCAGTGAAGTTTTAAGCTCAATTCAAATCAGCCACCAATTCATTTCAAAAATATCATACAGTAATATAAAAATGATCAATTACTCAAAAATTAGCATTATCTGTTTCCTATGTTATCTAATATCTAACTCGCACTAAAATTTTAAGCTCACCAATTCATTTCCAAAATATCATACAGTAATAATAAATCTCTATTAATCAACAATTAAAAGAATCAGGAGCTGAAACCTCGCACTGACGAGCATTGCTGTGATTGAGCCACTGAAGAAGGCAATCATGATGAACAAACTTGATGCTTCCACTGCACGCGCACGGATACTGCAGCGGATTACCTGCATCACCGGTGTTTCGACAGATCCGACACACGTCTTCCTCATCGTCATCGTAATCTAACAAAGTTTGCAGGCTGACGCCAGTATTGTTGAGTGACGTCGATGATGACGCGGCCTCTGGTACGATCTCCATGGATTCTGTGGAATTGGTTATTTGGTGGTTTGAGAATTGAATTTTGAATTGAAGTGGAGCTAATTTATGAGCGTGAGGAAGGGGAGAGGAAAGAAAGGTATTACGACGTCGTTCCCTGGATACAGTTGGGAGGCGGGTCTGTGACTTGTGAGATGTGAATAAACAGTGAGGTTACCCTTTTGTCCCTGACGACCTGAATTGTTCAAGCACATTAGCAAGGATAAGTTGGGAAAATTACCTCTAAAATGTCGGAATTTTAGGAGGATTGGATAGTTCGGCTAGAGCAAGAGGCCCGGAATCAAGAGCTCTGCGGCGTTCCAAGTTCAATTCCAATCTCAATAATGCATCAAATTGATAAAGCTGAACTTTTTTATATGTGCAAAGTATTACACCATCATAGCGTATTGATAATTTACTCATGCACAAATTGAATATATTGCATCACATTTTTACTATTGAACACAAACCCAGTTCGATGGCATCAGATTTAAGCCACAATTTATGAGCTGTGGTAGCTTTTCACTAAATGTCATTATTATAGGCCATGCTCGTAATCTTTATTCAAGTTATAGCAAATTTAGATTATGAGCTAGTTATGCGATACTAATCACGTTCTATAGTAATTTGAATTCTTACTTTTTGATTTGTCACTGCTCACACGTTATAAGATAAGATTGTGACGTCACGATCTCTTAATTTAGTTCGAACAAGTTGATGACATTTTCCCATGTTCCTTCTAGTACTAAGATAAAATCAGATGATCATCTCCTACCACATCTCACTGAGTCTGTAGTACAGTATCCCAGGGGCGGATCCATGATTTCGAATTTGGGAGGCGAAATGAGAAAATTTGAAGGATGGTGCCGAAATATCTATAAATTTTTTTTCTTTTTTTTTTTGCCTTATAAAATATATGGTTATAAGTAAAAATTTATGAAATTTTGAGGAGAGACTGCTCCTACCTACTCCAGTTCCGCCTCTGTAGCATCCTTAGACATGAAATATCTAATTGAGTATAGCAGTTTGCTCATTATATGTGTGAGCATCAGTTGATGATAGATAACCAACTAATTATAGAACTTATGAATATTTTCATATAAAATTTCATGATTTGTTGCTAAATACTAAACTATATAATAATTATGTCGTAGCTAAACATCAAAAGTGGAGTTGGGCATGATTTTCCCTGTCAGCTATCTGTGTCCTTATTTTTAGGTTTGGTATGATGAAGAACCTTTCACGGGTTAGCCTGGAAGGCCATGGTCCATAAGTCAGCCCATATATTTTTCCTAATAGCCCATTATTCAGATTATCAAGAGAAAATTTTGTATAAAATTTCAAAATTCATTAAGACGCATGAAAATATCCATTTTTATTTTCAAAATATTAGTTAAAAAGTCTGCATACGTTTGGTTCTTTCAAATTCGGAAACATAATCCGCAAAAATTTCTAATCCATAGTACGCATACCAATTCATACATAAAATATATCAAACACTACTTTATGAAAAAATAATCTGATTTAATATCATCTCCATTCCGGTCGAAAGTATGTTTTCACTTTTGGCTGTCAATTGTTTCTAACTTTGACCACGAATTACTTCTAATATATACAGAGAAAAAGTTTAAGCAAATTTTATTATAAAAATTTAAAAACTAATTTTTCACAATATAATTTTCTTAAATATTTTATCGGTATGTTTTAGGAAGAATTTGTTCTTAAATTTTCATGATATAATTTGTTTAAATTTTTTCTCCGTATGTATTAGAAGTAATTCGTAATCAAAATTAAAAATAGTTGTTTAACAAAAATCAAAATATGAACTTTTAATTGAGACAGAGAATAGTACACAGTACTCGACAATTTTCTAAAAATCATAATGCAGCTATCTTCAACCCAGACCATCGTCCGACTCCACCCTAATGTGCATTTTAGTAGAATAGAACACAACTCATAGAGGGAGAGAAAAGTCAAAAGTTGCTAATTAAGGGATAAGTCGAAAGCTGGAAAAGTAGAGAAAACAAAGAGGCCGAAAACGAAAAATTATAGTATTAAAGATCTCACCCACTTGATTCCTTTCGAGGGAGAAAAAGAAAATATGTAAGGTCTAATATAAGTGTAGGACAAATGTTTGTTTGTTGCTTTTTTTATAAAAGGCAAAACACACATCACCATCACGATAAATAATAATAATAATAATAATACTATTATGTTGTTAGTGCCTTGGTGGGATGGGTGAATATATGCTTTAAAATTCCTCCCTTTAATTAAAGAACTCCAGATTAATTAATTTCCCGTGACATTGCAATAGCATTTAACAAGAGTCCTTTCTCATTATTAAACTTTAAATTAAATGGGACTTTTGGGAGAGGGGAAGGGAAACTTATCATGCCAAACTATTAGAAATGAAGGACATTTATGAACTTATGATATGACTCGAGAAAATTCACCAAATAAATAAATACTCTATAAAGATACTATTTTTGAAATAAATAATACATTTCGAAATCAGAATATTAGTCAAACGAGCAAACAACTTTCATTGATCTTCTTATTGTACTAGTTATAGTCTAGTTGATCTGGTTTTACATGCACGAATCTAGGACATGTAACCCCCACCCCATCCCCTCGACACCTGTGCCCCCCTCTATATTCCGGACACGTTATCTGTATTATAAATGTCTCTCTACCCCTTATGAGATCGATTTTACTTTCGCCCCCAAATTAGGGTTCTAAAGTTGTTCTTTGTACTTTCCACCGGAGGGAAACTAGTAACTCACTCAAGAAATAACTAAGAAAATCATATATTTTGTTTACTAGAAATATATGTTGAGTATTCCTCTAATAGACATACATTCAAGTTTGTACCACATGCCACCAAACATCAAACATGTTACATCAAACATGAAGTTGCAACACCCAATATCCCATCATATAGAAACCTCAAATTCCATCAAGGTGTCAACAAAAGTACTCAAACTCAATTATATATATCTCCATTGAATTCTCTTTAGTTGGGCAGATGCTTTCACTCTAGACTTGTAGACAAATCTCCTTTAACTTTTTCACCATGCAAAGTGTAGTAGTAATTCATTTCCACCCTTCTTTCACTACCAACAATTTTTTCACCTCACATTCACATAGTATCCTTGTCGGTGGAACAGAGCATTTATTCAGAAACGCATTAACTACTCTTCTTCTCCAGCTTGCTTTCTTTGCTCTCACTCTCCATTTTCTTCAGTCTCTTCTTTCATTTTCCTTCCAAGTGAGTCTTGTTTGTGTTGTAATTTTATTTTACAGTTTCTTGATGGTACATTTCCTCTGTTTTCCATGTATTCGTATATGTCTAACTGTTTAAGTGAACTCAAGCTCCTTACTACTAGTATATCTCTTTCAGATACAGCGTGCAGGGAAGTATGGACCAAAGGCATGGCTTTGGAGAAAAAGGGCCCCAGAGAAGACAATTCTAACAACTGGAGAGGAGGTACCATACTACCATGTCCTTTTAACTTTTTTAACTTTTCGTGGTTAATTAGGTAGATAAAACAAGAAAGATAAATGACAAATGATATCATTTCTCTCTGAATATTAGCTAGGACTGTTAGGTGAGAATTTCGATTTTCGAGAAGTACCATGTTCGTCTCTAATAAGATGTTTTTACATTTCTTAAAATGATAACGATTTGAAGGCCTATTGATTCTACCTGCTTAATTAAGGTCGCCATTAACTTTTTGTTTACGTGTAATTCGACTTGGGGTATTTGCGTAAATTTCTATATGATATTTCGATATAATGTCGGGTGAGAATTTCGGATTTCAAGATGTATCATCTTCGCCTCTAATAAGATGTTTTTACATTTCTTAAAATGATAACGATTTGAAGTCCTATTGATTCTACCAGCTAAAGTAAGATCGCCGTTAACTTTTTGTTTATGTGTAATTCGACTTGGGTGTATTTGTGTAGATTTCCTAAAATATTTCAAGATAATGTCGGGTGAGAATTTCGGCTTTCAAGAAGTATCATGTTCGTCTTTAATAAGATGTTTTTACATATCTTAGAAGGATGACAATTTTAAGACCCATCGATTCTATAAGCTAGAGTAAGGTCGTCGTTAACTTTTTGTTTATGTGTAATTCGACTTGGAGGTATTTGCATAAATTTCCCTATAATATTTCGATAAAATGTCGGGCGAGAATTTTGGTTTTCGAGAAGTATCATGTTAGTCTTTGATAGATGTTTATCCATATCTTAAAATGATAACAATTTGAAGACCTATCAATTCTACCAGCTAAAGTAAGGTCACCGTTAACTTTTTGTTTTTATGTAATTCCAGTAGGGGGAATTTGTGTAAATTTCCCTAATTTTTTCAATATACTGTTGTAGATTGATTCATATGTAAAATTTGTTTAGGTCCAATCAGTTCCCAGTGAAAAAGAACTATAACTTGAGAACTCTTTGA
>JAYMSH010000391.1:0-11504 GCA_036897905.1 Aragoa cleefii | reverse complement strand
CATAATTCTTTACCTTTTCTTTAAGCTAAAGTACCATGAGTTTCCCTATTTTTCTAGTTCCACTCATAAACTCTGTTTCCATATGGTAACTCAGCTGCAAACAGGTCACATGGAGCGCTATTGCACCAGATACATACTCATTTTTCTATCTTGTGCAAGAACAACTATCACAAACAAGATCCTCCTAGGGAAAAGTTGTGTGGACTTGATCAATGTAGGTGCAGAAATTCCTAAACAAAAATCTTGGACTGTCCAGTGCATGCGCATCCTCAAGGAAAATATTCCCAAAACTTACGCGTATAAATCCTTCGTGGAAGATTTAATCCGGAGCATATATTACTAATTATGCATGTATAAAGGGATAGTTTCTCAATTTTCTTGCCATGCCTAATGAGGAGGCTATGCTTATTTTTCCTAAGTGATTAGGTTCTTTATATATGTTCTTTCAAATAATTATATTCATGTATAGTTTTGATAATTCTTGGTTGGTTTCATGGCAGGACGAAATTACGAGCCCCTTTGGAACTCAAGTATTCGAGTTTTGCGAATCGGAGTTATTCCCTGAAACACTGCATAATTCTGAAGTTGCCTCAAGTTCCAACTGCTGTTATGAGGAGCAATCTTCGTACCGACCACACGCCTCCTTGACTACAGGTATGAACAAGTACAACAACAATAATAGCCTAGATAATGAGATCGCACCTGCCATCCCCACCTCAACCGGCCATTCCACGCCAATCTCTGTATCTAGAAACAACAACAACCTGTCCATAATCTTCGACACGAGAGATGATCAACTTGAAAATGACATTTCAGCATCAATAGACTTCAGTACCCCTTCATCCTTTTGCTTCTCCCCTCATCATCAATACCGTTACCAGACCAACGACAACGAAGAACATTTCAACATCTCTTCTTTCAGCAACCTTCTTTCCTCAGGAGATTTGTCCGATGGCCCCCTGCAGTCCGAACGGCTACACAGGTTGGTGGCCCTGCATCAGCCCCCACCCAGCGTGGTCCCAATGTTGGGGCTGGCTCCAATTTCAACGGGTTATGAAGATGAATGCAGACTCCCGTACATCCAATTGAGGACCTCTATGGATCTGACGTCGCACTTGACTTCTGGAAGCATGAGCGATCTCCCGTTATCTGGAGAGAGCTTGGGTGGAATCTTTCGAAGGGGTGGTTTGATGCTGGGAAACGGGCTTTCACAACAAGATTTGGAGTTCCGAGGAGATAGTGGAAGACTTTTTCTCCCTGATACCATGCCAAGGGTCTTGAATAATGAACTTCAGGTACTCATATTGCATTTTCCTCACTTGTGTTTCCGAAAAATTTCTTTTTGCAGCCTTTTACTACTTTTTGAGATAGGTTTTCTGCCTGTCCTAAATTTTCTCTGACTCCGCTTATGTTTGTAATGAATTAAGGATTCTTTTGTTCAAAATGTAGGCACTGAGCAGTGAGAGCCAAAATCTTGTTTCTGGAGGTGCAAGTAGCACTACTCGTCTTGCAACTGAGATTTTGAGTTCAGAAGATCCCACTTTTAAGGTTGGGAAGCTCTCTCCTGAAGAAAGAAAAAGGAAGATCAACAGATACATGAAGAAAAGGAGTGAAAGGAATTTCTCCAAGAAGATCAAGGTACCTAAACATTAAATCATGTATTATCTCTTCTCTTTTTGTATAGAATTATTAAAAAAAAAAGGATTTCAATATATGTGTACATTTATTTGAAGTTTATTTGTAAGTGTAACTAGTTATGGCAGGGCCCATCTCATTCCATTAAGCAAGGGTAGTCACTATGGAGAGTGGTGGTGGTGTGGCGGAGTGTGGTGGTGAAGAATTAGGGTTTCATATGCCGGTGTCGTTGGATCTGTAAAACCCATATCTATAAAAATCGGTGGCAATTTAAGATTCCGGCGCCGGTGGAGGATGTCGACGTAGTGGGGTGGGGTTGTTGACGTTGCTAGCTGTTCGCGTTGCAAAGCCGGTAGGTAGTGGCGTGGGTGGAGGTTTTGACAACGGGGTGAGTGGTAGTTCATTAGTATAGGTGGGACGTGGGCTTCCCTCTAATTAGGATTCCGGCAAGGTGGTTACCAGATCTGGGTGGTGGGGTCGGCAATTTCATGGTGGTGGTTACCAGATCTAGGTGGTGGGGTAGGCGATTTCATGGTGGTGGTGGGGCCATAGAATGTGGTGGGGTGGGGTAGGTTGTGAGTGTTTAGGTGTGTGATTTATGAGTAATTTGTGGTCAAAGATAACTACAGTTGATCCGAATAAATAGGAGTGTAAGCTTTAATTCGGAATATGAATTACGGACATCAATAAGTTTAACGCATTGCTACCGGTGTCCTTTTCTTAGTTAATTTCACATTTATACCTATTTACATCTTTCCTCATCCAAGCCTTTCCTCCACTTAACAGTCCATTTCTTCCACTTAAGAGTCAAATGCTCAATCAAAATGAACTCAAAAATTATTGACCTTAGGCAAAATTTGTAAAAGTCCAAACATTATTGAGATCCAAAAAGTCCCGAATGAGTCAAAACCATGAAATTTCGCGATCCACGACCCGCTACAGTAAAAACTCAAGATCAAAATTTAAAATTAAAACATTGTGTGTTTAGTAGAAAACACCACTTTGGAACATAAATATGGTGAATCTCACGGGTCAAACCCGATCCAAGTCGGATCGGACTTGATCAGCAAAGAACGATGATAGAGCTCATTGTGCTAACATCGAGTATTCAATACAAAGTATGAGGTGTTCAGTTCAATGTATCGGGTGTTCAGTACATACCCTTTATTGTTTTTACATCAAACGTTTGATATTTTCACTGGAATAAATCAATATTTTAAAAAACTTTATGAGTTTGTCATCGATAAAAACATTATATGTTTAATATAAAATATCGGGTGCTTACTTAAAACATCACGTGTTTTGTACAAAACTCTCACTGTTTTATTTTACATTAAACTCATTTGTTTTAATGGGAAAAACCGATATTTTAATCTAAACTCTCGATGTTTAGATTTTATTCGAGATTTCAATTCACTCGTATTATTCTTTAAATTCTAAAAATTACTCCATCTTCTTCAACCTTCCACCCAACAACTCACCACCACCGAAACAACGCCAATTTCAGTTACAAATCCACCACAAAAACCTCCAATTAAGTCCCCACCAACATCCTTTATAAGAATCTCCATGGAAGCTCAAAAGCTCCCATTGAGATACCAGATCGGATTTCCAATCAGGTAGGCCACCAGTAGCAGCGAGCTTGTTTGCTCGCTGCCACCACCAGTGGCCGCAGCGACTCTTGATACAAAAACACAACAGACAGTTTTCTGGATACAAAAACCACGCAAATTTTCTTTCTATGGCTAAATGACTCTTAACTCAATTCAAGTTAAAAATGTCACCCAGACAGCTTCAGACCATATTTGTAAACAACAATCATCTCACAACATCCACCTCCTGTCTCAACCCAACCAGTTTCTTGAAAATCCCCATATTCCCGAATGATTCAAATACCCATTTTGCCAATCTGCACACAATCCAGCACCAATCTGCACGCAAATCTGTCTCACCAGTGGCAAACAAGCTCGCTCCAGCGAGCTACAGTGCTTCCATGGCTAAAGAGCTTTTTTTCCTTCTGATTTTGTGTTTAATGGGTGGGTGTTTTTTCCTTTGAGACTTTTGGTCCCTCCTTAAATGGGTGGACTTCCAGAAGTCTTGCTCAATAAAAAACAATGTTATATCCAAGGGGTTCTCTAGTATCATTTTATCAATTTAGTTGTTCAAATTTGGAGTGCTCTCATATATTCACAGAATAAAAGTATGCATGCGGAAACTATGAAAATTTCTTGATTTGCAATATACATGCCTGAACACCATATACCGAGAGAAGCTCTATTTTCGTTATGTCCAATCTATAAATAGTTGATCTAACATAGCTTCCATCATCACTCGAAAGAAAGCTGACCATGTCTTCATCTGAAAACATAAAAGAATTAAAGAGACCAAAAATGTGAAAGAAGCTGGGAATCCAACCAAGACACATTGAATTCAAATTTAAGGCATAAAGGAGGCAATAAAAAAGAAAACATTTTTATAGAACTGAATTTTCATAATAAACCGTGAAGCTTTTGTGTATGGGATAATACATGTCCAAATCTTCTAATAATCTGGTTTAGCAAATCTTGTGGGTCTTAACTTTCATGAAATGTAAACTTCAGTTAATCTGGCTGCATAACTATTAAAAGTTGTCTAGAGGTCATCCTTGTGCATATCATAGGTAATTCCTTAGATTGCACTAAATTACTTAAATTGTTGCATATACACTAAGAATTGTTGAATGTAACTTTCAAGTTCATGGAATAAATTGTGCCGAGCCATATATCCTTTTTGTCGTGAAAAGAAGATTGACTTGTAAAACATAAGCTACTTTATGCAGTACTGAACTATTGATAAATTGGGAAGCCGTTCATAAATTTTTGTTAAAGTGTGATCTTGAAAGAAAGGAATAACCACATTAAGTCTTAGATGTCAATTTTTACAAGGCATAGAAGATGCCATTCGTCCATTACAGAGTTTTATTACCAACATGGAGCTATGAACATGTTGGATTCAAGGACAAAGAGATAACTGGTATTTCAGCTTGAACTGCACCAAGAACTCGTACAAAGTCAGCATCAAAATCAAATGTGATTCGATAATTTGAGGCAACAGAACTCCACCAAGAGGAATAAACTATAGATGGAAAAGGTGAGAAATAAAACCTTAGACTAGTCTATATACATCATCACATACCTTTGCAGTCTGCGGATGACTCATCACCGTCGCCACTACTAAAAAGCCGTCTAAGGTAATACTCTTCATCAACAAAGGTAGGCCTAAGGAGCCCCGAAACTGAAACTCCATTTGAAGGGTAATCCATAACTTTTGCATTTTCCACGTCAAGGGCCTGAAAAATGTGAAACAGGGTGGGTCTCAACAAAGTTTGCACTGGAAAAACAAAGTTTGAAATTATTTACACACTATTTTTCTTTAGCAAGGTCCATTTGCAATAGTTCTCTATTAACAACTATACTTCTATCGAAGAGAATGAGCATTAACCAGCTTTATCACGCATAATATTTGCTGCAACCTTAAAATCCAGTTCCCCAACCCTTAGCCGACATCAAATGAGAGTACAACCTGAAGTCCAGTTATCTAGTTTTTGTCAGCATTTGGATGTTTCAACAGTAAGAAACTAATTCTATAATCGTAAGTGTTCAGAAGCATCACCATCTAATACAATTAACATCCATCACACAACACAAATGATACTAAACTTCACACACTAACATCCATCGATGGGAGGGGGGTCCAGCTGGGTCACTGGACCCCCCTCAATCCTAGCTACCTATTTTCTATGAAAAAATAAATTAAAATATTACTTTTAGTGCTAACATTAACCTCTAAAAACTCAAAACAAATCAGATATAATAGAAAATTATCTTCTCCCAGCACATTAGTAAATCATTTGTGTTATATAATTGCTATTTTAATATATAAATACGTTTTATATTAAATCAAATCATTATATGAAAAATAATTAAATTTGGACCCGGGTGAGTTTTGATCCTGGATTCACCACTGTATGCAGGGGGTGGGGGGTGTATATGTACACAGCCTTCCCCTAGCATTTTTATAAATAGGCTGTTTTCACGACTCGTACACATGACTTACAGATCACGCGGGGAGCAACTTACCGTCGCGCCAAGGCTCGCTCTCCCACACAATAATTTATATTAATTTATATATATGCACATACAAAAAAGATGGAAAGGAAAGGGAAAAAAACATGATTTTAAAACTTGTAACACAACTGTGTTTCACTAAGTACCCACTTGTCAATCTAAAACCATTAATCAATATCATATAGGATTAGTAAGATACTATGGTATTAAGATTATTGCGTAACAAATCAAATTCTGAAACATCTAAAAGGATGAGTAAGATACTATGGTATTAAGATTATTGCGTACCAAATCAAATTCTGAAACACCTAAAAGGATTAGTAAGATACTAACGTATTAAGATTATTGTGTAGGTTTTAAAAGTGGGCTTCACTGAATTTCCTACTAATCATTATCAACCAAAACCCATTAATCAAAATCAAATAGGAAACCTTTCAAGATTCCCAATGAAACTAGGGAATTACCAAATCATAGTACGAAACGTCTGCTTGGATTGAAACTCACTGGAAACCTGCCTGAAGTAATTAGATGCAACTTTATGAAGATTTTAATGGCACAAGTCACTTCTAAACCCGTAATCGATTCACATTGGTCAAATATGTTATACATAGCAATATTGTGGATTCTTCATTACCAGCACAAGCAATACCATCTTATTTTTATCAATCCGGTGCCACAAATAGCTATCTACTGCGCTAACGTAGTTCCTCAAGTTCAAAATGATGTTTTATGATCGAGAAGCACAAAAATCGTTGATGGAAGTCTTTAAAAAAAGGTCATAGCTACATCCAGCTCTGATGGATTTAAGCATTTTATGCATGCAATTGCAAGGACTTAGCCACCAAAAGGAAATATAACCACCTACGTCAAGCACTTGGCAAAGTAAACTGGATGCATCCAGGTGGAGTTTTCAGGCATTCCCCAATCAGATCGATTATCTGTTCTGTCAGAATCCTCAACCTAGTCGAGAAACACATAAAATATAGTATTAAAATTCAAAATCTTATGGCGACAGAGGAAAAATATACATGTAGGAAGTACAAGAAAAATTTCTCACTTCAAAGTAATCATCAGCTAGAAAAGCGTCGTCAAGATAGTCAATTTCCAGAATGCCCTCATCAAAAAGATCAATCTTCCTGCTCTCATAATATGAAATATCCATCCCAATTAAAGCTGTCTGTGAACATGAGATTGTTCATTGTTATTACACAACTAAATAAATGTGAAAGCTCAATCTGAAACTTGACATGTTCAAGTAAATTTTATTAGATTATAAGCAGGAAAAAGAAAAGGTAAATATAAACTGATTTTAGAATATGCAGAAATCAAAAGATAAAAAACCTTAAGAAATTACTCCTGCAGTTAGCACCAAATTCACAAAATAAACATAGTCAATTTTTCATCTGCCACACCGAAGGAGGCCTGAAAAAGACTACGGTCCTATAAGGCTACATTGGCAGGTGGATCAAGAATTGAATGCTAAGAGTCACGTTAGTTCATCAGTCTGAAAAACTGATAGCATAGCAGCAATACCATGTGCCTGATAATAGATAATTGATGATCAATTTACACCCGAATTTTATGAGATTACTATTCCTTGTGTTTTCTGGCTAGTTGAAATATCAGATATTTTATTATTTAATTTCTTTTGCATGTTCAAACAGAGACTGCAAAACCTCTCCAGTTCATTTGTAAGAAGCATAAAATAATTTAACATGATCTGTCAATATCGATTGGAGGTGGACAAGTTCTCTTTGGAAGGACTGAAAACTACACCATAGGATTGTAAGAAGCACTATAGCATTTAACATGGTCAGTCAAACATCAATTCAAAGTAGATGATTCTCTTTGGAAGGAATGGAAACTACACCATACTTTCTGCTTTAACTTTTAACTTTTTCGTATGTATTTCTTAATCCTTTTATTTTATTTTATTCTGTTTCCAAAATTGAGCTGGTTGATGTCTTTTATTAAGGTGTAAAACATAGCTCAAAACTCAAAATCATTTACAGACACCTCAATGACATAATTATCTCAACTTTAACCTTTTTTATACTGCGGAAGACCCTACCTATCACACTTGATTTGAGAAAAGAATTTAAGACATCTATGTTCTACAAATTTTTATTACAAGTATAAGCGACTAGGATACTGAAACTCCAGTCTGTACCAGAGAAAACCTCAAGGTTCTGATGTATTATAGATTGAGCTCTTATCAAGCTCCAATCCGTCAACGCAAACAGCCTTGGAGAGAAAAGAGGATATGAGACTCGATAGATCTGGCTACATGGGACACTCACTTTAGGATCAACAATAACCAAGCCTTTATCCCAACCACTTGGAATATGCTACATGAGTCAAAAAGGAATCATGAAGAATCGGTAACAAGTGTTAGTCTCCTTCAAATTCTCTTATGCAATAAATCTTCTGAGTCTCTTAGCCTCCATATCTTTACGTATAACTTGTAACCAATCTTCTTAGATCTTCCTCGAGTTCTTATGAAAGAGCCTATATCCATCCCATCCAATCGATGAAATGGTGCATCCGTGAGCCATGGCCAAACCACTGTAGTCGCTTCCCTTGAAACATATCTCAATAAGTGTTACACCTACTTTAGCCTGAATATCTATGTTTCTCACATTATCCCTTCAAGTGTTTGCTGCACATCTCACGAAACATTCTCATTTCTGCCAAACTCTTCTTCTGCACATGGCGTTTCTTTGGTGCCCAACATTCTGAACCATATAGCAGTCCTATAAATTTTCCCCTTTAGTTGTAACGGAATGTCACTTCTCCACTTCAACCAACCCTCCTGAATCCTATGATTGATATCACTATCAATCTCTCCATCATTCTGGATAAGAACCTAAGTATTTAAACTGACTAATCATGTCTCATCTGTAAGTCCTGACCATCGAGCATAACAATGCTAGAATCTCAAGATCGTGTCTAGAAAACTTGCACTCCATCTACTCAGTCTAAAACCTTTGAATTCTAAAGTCTTCTTCCGTAAATCCAATTTCTCATTAGGATAAATTCAATAAAAATAATAAGTAGACTGGAACAAAGGAATACATGCATAGAATATATTAATCCATGGTTAGCGAAGAGTGGCTAAATACTTCTGTAGAATTTCGATCAACTTTGCTTTTCTTCATCTTGAAGTACATGTAAAATTACCAAGGATCCAAATTCACAGATGAGAGTATGAGATATAATTCTAAAAGGGACAATTTAGGTTCTAGTTTTCAAGTGAATGAGTTTTTTCTTTTCTTTTTTTTTTTGTTTTTTTAATATAACATCTAAAACAAATTATAGATCAAACACTAAGCGAATTCTCCATAGCTAATTTAAAATTTTATTCCTCGGAAAGGACAGGAGGAAAAAGGAAAGGCACATCCAACAAGATTAAAGCCTCACCACAGGATTACTTGCTCCTTGATCTTGCAAGATGTTCTGATCATCATAAATTTCAAAAAATATGTCTGGGCATAAGAGAGAAAATACAATCAAGAAAGGAGCATGAGCAACTTGGTTGAAATTCTCTAGAAAAATCAAACCTCCGAAGTCATCAATAACATATTGAAATTCCGCCCACGAGATCTGTTCATGCGGCTCAGAGTGCACGATACCAGGAAATATCAGCCGAGCCCTGTTATTAGCCTACGTTGAAAACAGCATCAGCTAAAGTCCTAGAAGAAGAACAAGTTATCTTGAATATTTAGAGAACTGCACCAATGTACCTCAGGCATTCTCTCAGTTATTCATATAGTTTCTAAAGTCAGTGTGACTCAAGAAATAACTGTTATAAGAGGGATACCTCTACAGCAGTCCTTGCAATCTCAGCAGGTGTAGGCATTGTATCCCGCACTTGTCTGCGATCTCTCAATTCTTCAAGCGGATGATAGCCATTATGAGTAATATAGTCAGATGAGTCAGGAGCTGAATCTGAATAATCAGAAGCTACTGAAATTTGTGAAACGCAAACATCATGTCCCAAAGGATGCAACTGTGTAGTTCCAAAGAAAGGATTTTCACTCCTGAAACTGCATACGGGTAGATTTGTTGTTCAATATAGCTGACATCAAAAGAACAACGAAAGCAGCATCTATCATAAAAAGGGCATAAAAGAAACTCTGACAGCACATTGTCGAGAGATGACTGTTGTTGGTTCAATGTTGTAACTAGGAATCCTGTGACAGTTTTTCAGGATTTTACGGATTTATTTTGTAATTTACACTGATAATACACTTCCTGTGTATTATTTTCTTTAATAACATTTGAGATTACTTATCGAAAAAAAAAATGAAAAAAAGAAATTGTCCAGAAAGCAGGAAATGAAAGCCAACCGTGCCATATATAGTTATTTTTCTCCTTCGACTTATAATCAGCAGGAAGCCATGTTTTCTTGCAACAAAGTCGGCCGTTTACTGTGTTCTGCAGCTTGCCCACCTAGATGTCTAGATTTGGTGGGCAAGTGAATTAAATGAAAAAACTTTTATTTTCTATCATTGGCTGTTTTTGTCATAACGAAGTCGATCATTCAATGTTTTCAGGAAGATTGTCCACCTAGATGTGTAGATTTGGAGAGAAGCGACTTAAATGAAGCAAACCTTTAATTTCTATTCCTAGAAAAAAGCAGAGTAAGATATTCCTCTAATCAATATTCTCAAGGATCATTTATGTATCTTCAACAATACCTACAGCAGCACTATAAAGCTCACATAGATTATGTCAATTCTGTTTAGCCACTCCGCTCCAGTGGCGCAAGGACGAGAAACACACAAAGAGATTTAGCATGGAGTGTCATTATGTAAAAGGGAATAAAAGCTCAAAGATGAAGAGAGTGGGAGAAAACACTGATGGCTAGTTATAGCGATGTTAATGCATGTAGTGCAACAAGACAGTACCTCAAACCTGAATAAGTAGATACCCTTTGAAGTTCAAATGGAGACTTAAAACTGCTCGAGTTTCCATATGACGTTGACAGAACCGTGGGTTCACTTTGACACTTGAGGCAGTGGAAAGGGCCTGAATTACCTAGCAGGGAGATGCAATATAAAGTTGGATTCGGAAAAGGGGTGAAGATTAATGGGTCATATCGCAGCATGGAAAACAAGAAACACCTATAGACACATTAGCAGTGTACTGGACACCGTTACCATGTTAAAGCATATCATTAAAAGATAAAAGAGAATGGATACAGTTCTCAAAGATAATATCAATGGTGCTTTTAACACATCCAGGGAAATGATCCATTCTCCAAAAGATGAAAAATGTCAATAATGAAATGCCTATGGTAGCACAAAAATGAACTGTGGCAGTAAGAACACTAAGAGTAAACCCCATGCTCTAAGGGAGGACTTGTTGCAATCTTGACAAGGAATATGAACAATTTTCCAAGTGCATAATGACCTATTCAAACGACAGCCATTTGCGATAAAGAAAATTAGCAATGGAAGAAGGTTGCTTCAAGATTCCAACAACATAACATTTGGGGGGAAAGGCACAAAAAAGTAGTCTCCTTTGGAAAGTTACAATACATATACAAATAAATGGGTCCAAAACTGGCATTAAACGAAACGGGTATCAAAGGAAGTGTGTTTTCTTTCCAAGAAAAACAAGACATAAATTATTCCTTCACGGTACTAGGATCAATCAGAGAGACATGAGATTGGAGAAATGCAATCAATCCCACATGAAAACACAGACAGAAGAAGTGATTAAGGGCAAAAAGGATCATGAATAGACTAAATAATTACC
>JAYMSH010000390.1:0-11512 GCA_036897905.1 Aragoa cleefii | reverse complement strand
TACATAGCTTAAAACAATTAAATAACTCTCTTGCCAATACAATGGAGGTAACCACGTGCTCTTCCAATGAGAACAATGTGCATTTTATCACATGTGTCGCATCCCTCGTGATTAACGCGTCCATTAACAATAGGAGCGGTGTTATCATCCAACAAATATGTTCCAGTCTCTTATTTATCAAGGCTATACTTTCTCTCGAGCCCTATCTTGATCATCATCTAATTAAACCGTTCTGTGATTTTCAGCGAATACCATACTCATTGGTGGACCCGATCGCCATCCATATAAGCATGAATGATTATAACAAAAGAACAATTGCACCTGAGCTATGCAATGCTTGGTGTGTTAATTTTGTATTTCATAATAATTTTTATTTTATTAGTTTATACCGTTTTATAATTCTTGTGATAATTTTATTCTATTTTTCTAATTAAATAAATATATTATAAAATAAAATAAAACACAAAACGATTGTATATGATGTCGTGGTTGGGTGATTGACGTGGTTATTGATAAATCACCAATATTTGATATAGCTGGGTGGGGAGGAATATTTAGTATGTGGAACCAAAACAAATGAATTAAATATAATAGAGGTTGGACGGTTTGAGTTATGAATAAACATGTCCTAACATGACGACAATCAAAACTGAACCATACCTCATTGTAATTTGGTTTGGTGATCTCATCTTCGTACCTGAAGTCATACTTTCGGAGAATTTCTTCGAATTCTGAGCTTTCTTGCTCAACCCCAGTATGAATGATACCAACGTATTTTGATTAACAGCTTTACGGAGACGTCTCTTTCCGCAACTAAAACTGGTTATAATCCAATCTCAATTGGGAATTTTCTATCGGAATTTCACCAAAATCTAATGCTGAGAATAGCAGAGCGCGATTTAAAGTTGTCCTTGTTGTGTATAATTTAAAAAAAAAATATTATTCAAGATATACCGCATTAAAGAAGTATCCAACAATATAGTAAAGGGTAAGTTACAAATACTAAAATCCCTAAAGTTTCAACAAATACATACAAGTAAATGAGTACAATTTGAAAACAATTTTTGTTACATCCGACTCCTGAAATCCCTTATTTACCTCCATATTTGAGTACTGTATTAGATAGGAAGAGTTCTCCATTAATGGAGGTTGAATTGAGCTCCTGAAAATAGAGTTGTTCGAGCTCCATTAACATCGGCAAATAAAATTTGAATTGAGCTCTATAAACTAAAAATGGTAAGCGGTGACTAAAAGCTGAGGTTATTGGGGACGGTGGCCGGGAGAAGATGAAAAGAGAAGTATTGAAATGTATACGAGGGAAAATTCAGTAATCTCTTATTTGTATTTATTTTTACTACTCAAGTGTTGGAGTGTAAAATTATCTATTTGACCCCATTGTTATCTATACTAATTCTAAAAATATATTTTATGGTTGTTGTTACTATCATTTTTACAGTTACCTAATCTACTAATTTTATTCAAATGTGTTCGCTCCACCTGTAACGGCTCGAATTTGTAAACTATTTTAAATAGTTAAGAAGTAATTCTAGAATTGTAGAAGCTTATGTGGAAGCTTATTAACTTCGAAAGTACTAAGAATAGTTTTAAAAATACAATATGACATAACAATTTTCAAGTAAGATCCCATAAACCCCAACTCTCTCTACTGCTGTTGAACGGCTAAGGCATAAGCTCTGTTTAGCAAAATTAGCTGATAAAGTGACTAGTAGCTGATCATATGATTTATTTCACAATAAAGTGATTAGTGGCTGATAAAGTGACTTATTTCATAATAAGCTTGCTAAGTCACCTGATCAGTCAACTGCTTGGCATTTACATATCAAACTTATGATCAAATAAGTTCGAGATGACTGATAAAATGATACTAAATAGGAGCCATATAGTTGTATACTGATGACTGATGAGTTGGAAACTTAGTAAGCGGTGAGGTTAAAATGCGTAAACTGATGCCGAGATAACAAGGATTTCGGATTCGTTAAGGATAGTCTTAGCAACTGCATAATTTTACAAACTTTAAAGTCAAGAACATAGACAAATCAAAACAAATAACACGAAAGCTACACAATTTCAGTCTGCCGCAGAGAAAAAGTTAGTCGTGAAACCTTGCATAAATGTACTTGTAAAACCAGATGAGGAATGAAAATTACCAAACAGACTAGCGAAAGATAAGAAGGCAGCATAAAATATGCACACGCTAAATGATGGATCGTGCTGATCCTATTCCTGAAAGCTTTCGCCCTCGCCTTGCTCGTTTTCTTGCTGATAGTTCCTATTTTTTCAGCACAACCAGATCATGGTTCATCGTCAGAAAGGTAAAATAGACTGCAACAGCCACGACAGGCTAATGAAGAAAAATACATATGCATCTTACTTTGGATTTTGGAACTTAAAATCGGATTTTGTTTCCATCCAACCGATTTTCCTTTCTTGCCCAGTAAAACATTATCCTCTTCTATATCGACAGGACGAACCTGGATCACGTTCATAGCCCGTTCAAACACGAATGAGTAGGTTCTCCCAATAACTAACTGATTTTCTCTCTGGAACTTGTTCCATCCCACACCAAACTCGAGCCTATAACAGTCAATTTTCGACCGATTATCCAGAAAAACAGCTGAAAATCTCTGCATGGGTACATATTCCAGAATCACGACTTCTTTGCCAATTATACCAGCTTTCTCAGCAAAATCCTTTCCAATTGTCTTAAACAGGAAAATACAATAGAAACAAATAACATGTCACACTTTTGGCTTTAAAAAGCACTTAACATTTAACAAACTGAGCAAAAACAGAATTGGCATAAACCTTAAAGTAGTATCTAAAATACGAGGGTGTTTAATAAGGAACTTACTAGTCACGAATATTGGTAATCCCTGAGAACCATTTCGAACTTTGGACTTTCAGAATCGTCAAAATCAGGCTCACAATATCCTTCATTATCCACCATATGTTCACCACTCGCAGGCTCGTCGTCATCAGGCTCATTATCGGTTTCACAATCTTGTTCAATATTCCGTCAAATGTTCACTGCCATCGTCGTCATCAGGCTTAGATTTAACCTCAGGATCACGTTCCAGAATCTCCTTTTCGGCACCATCTATCCCAAACGCAGCAACATCAAACATGGACTCATAGCCATCAAACTAGAAAACGACGAATTCGCCATGTCTCAGCTTATGATCTTTCACAAACTTACTCCACCCTTTAGTAAAGCAGCATTTCCCAGTATTATCAGTTAGCTCAAGTTTCACATCTCAAGTTGTTTCAGAACTACTGGCTAATCTCAGCTTGGCATCCTTACACCGGGCACGTTCGAACAATTCCTTTATAAACATATATCAAAACTTTTATCAAATTGTTAATAGAAACATACAAAATCAAGATTGATGGACTTACCAGTCTCCAAACAAGATTTTGAAGAAAGATGGGTCTGAATTAGGCTTCTTCTGGCTCATGGTTTCTGTTCTTGGTGAATGAATTGAAATTCAATGAAGCTTTTTTTACATAAATTCAGAAATTAATTGACAGGACCTGTTAAATCTGCATTGAAATCATTTCATGTTCCTTTCACCTTTGATTGATTTTATGATAGTCTTACTAAAAAAAAATGAGACATTCAACTAGGTAATGAAAAAATATGGAGCTCAATTTTATTTTAGTAAATTAAGTTCAATTGCAAGAAACTTAGTACAAAACATATAGGCAGTGCAAAACATCATCGTCGTTAAAATATAGGCGAAGGATGGCAAAGAAAGATTATTTAGGCAGTGCAAAACATCATCGTTAAGTCAATCTAAATACTGATTACAAACATTGATTAACTAAGTACAAATAGGAAAAGGAATACACAAAACACTCCAAAAAGTAATATTTCTGAATCATACTCAATGTACAACATCTCTAATCACAGCCATGGATTAGGGAAAAGTAATTTGGTGAAAATTGTATCTTTCTTTATGAAAATATATCAATGAAGCCCTAAAATTCGAAAAGAGTTGCATGTTAATATAAATTAGTGAAAGTGGCTGAGATATGAATATTACAATACAAATGATATCTTGAAAAGAAAGAGACATATCTTTCATGGAGTTATTACAAATGTCCTACCCAAATAAATTATTTTGGTTTAGTTCCAATTGTACCCTCCCATTTTCAAATACTCAGTGGATTCACGATCTTATCTTCAATGACGGATGCAAATCAAATCAGTCGATTAGGTTTTCAAAATACGCCAACCGCTTACGGTGACCCTACACAACTGGATGTCACAGCTCAACGACAGGGTGGCAATGCGACACATGGACGTGTACATGGAGCAGGAGGAGAGGTACACCGAGGCTGTCATGTTTGATACTGATCGCTTACAGTCGAAACTGCTGTCGGAGATGGCGGCGAGGCTCACTACTGAACTTTCTACGCCTCCGCTTCGATGGGGGCCGTGGTTCGTAATCGGGTCATTTAATTTTGTTAATTGTGTTTGATTTTTTAGAAATTTGCTAATGTTTGAGTTTCGTTTCGTCAGATTAAAGTTTCGTTTTTGAGGTGTGTTAGTGAGATTTTGCGGATAATGTTGTAGGAAAGGAAGTGGGATTTGTAAAGGTTGGAAATTTGAGTGAGTTTACTATATAGTTATCTCGAATGTTGAAATGTTTTGAGTTCTAGTGGAAATGTAAGAAAACTTTAAGACAAGGATATAAGCATTGTATAAAAGGTGCTGATTTGAATTGGTTCATAGATTAAAGTTTAGATTTTGAGGTGCATTAGGGAGACTTTGTGGCTATTGCAATTTAAGAAGTTTGGGAATTTAAGTGGATTTTCGTATTATTTAACTCAAATATTGAGATTTTTCGAGTTCTGATGGAAATGTAGGGAGACATTAATACAAGGATTGAGGTTTTAACTCATCTTTCAATAATTTCTTTTGGATTAAATGGAGTTAAAGGAATCAAGAAATTGAGGATTTTGGTGTTTTTCTCTGCTTCCATGTTGTTCAGGGGAGTCTGATTGCCTGTTATTGTGTTATTTATGGTTGCTATAGGTTGTACTATAGGCGTGTAGAAGAAGGAAAACAATAGTCGGTGCTATGTCGAAGATTGGCTAGCTTGAACAAAGAGTTTATTTCTCATAAATCTCCTTCAGCTGGTTTTGATTTCACTTCTGGTAAGAAAATTGAGCAGAAGTTGCTTGACTACAACCAAGAAGCAGAAAGATTTGGAGGTACTTTATGATGGTACGATTTGATTTGCTCCTATACATTGACCTCTCTTTCGTTCAATTGATATATCAACTTTGAATAAATAAACAGGTTATGCTTATGAGGAACTATCAGAAGTGTCACCTGATCATCGGTATCTTGCATACACTATGTATGACAAGGAAAATGGTTACTTCAAATTGTCTGTTAGAGACTTGAACTTTGGGTCGCTTTGTAGCAAGCCATACGCAGACTGAGTTTCCAACATAGCTTGGGCCAAAGATGGGCAAGCGTTACTTTGTGTAGTCACAGATGAGAATAAGACGCCTTATAGGTAGATACTCTGATTTTATGACCTTTGATAATTTGTCTCTGGTTCAATTCCTTAATGATAATTTTCAATATTTCTCAGGATTTATTGCAGCATTATTGGTTCAAAGGAGGGTGATGTATTGCTGGTAGAGGAATCCCAAATGAATGTATATCTGAATCTAAGGCATACTAAAGATTTTCACTTTCTGACTGTTAATGCATTCTCTCCCACATCATCCAAGGTACCTTGCAAATGCTCTACGTCCCAATTAGGTATTCGCGTTGGACTGGTATTTTATGTTATGACCCACTTTTAGGTCTTTTTGATTGATGCAGCTGATCCTTTATCTGCAATGAAACTTGTTTGGGAATGTGACTCAAAGGCCCATTGCATTATCGAGCACCACTAAGGGTATCTTTACCTATTTACAGATGCCGCAAATCAGGGGGAAATTGTTGATCACCATTACCTTCTACGTAGTCCTGTTGCCTACACATGCAACCCAATGAAGTGGGAGGTTAACATATGGCCTAATTATTCAGATAAATGATACATTAACACAACTGTGAAATGTCTGTAGGTTTTCTTAATCGCTGTCATTTACGAATATTATAATATTTTGCAGGATGTCTTTGGCAATGATCAACAGTTCATAATTGAAGATGTTGATTTCTGCGACTCACATATGGTACTTATTGTAAGAGAGGGAAGTATGGACTGTATTCGGTTTCTCTTCCCTTAAGTAATGACAAGGTAATATATCATTCTTTTTTACGTATCTCCATGTAATGTTGTGACTTCTGCTTATGTACATCATTGAGTATTTGATTCTGATATGCTATATCACTACTGCTTTACCCTGTATACGAGTTATTCACTTTTCCTTATATATATCTAAATCATGTGATATCATGGGTGTAGTTTAAATTAAAACAAAATCACTAATGCTCAGCATTTCATTTATATACTACTATAATATTCATTTTGTTTTTATAATTGATTTGGCAGATTGGAGCTCGTCTCAAAGAGTTCAATCTACAGATTCTGCCTCTCCCAGATCATGTGTCCCAAATATTGGCAGGACCAAATTATGACTTCTATTCTTCAGCAATGCGCTTCACAATAACATCACCCGTGGTATGTGAGCGCTGTTTTAGACTTTCAGTTACCCCCGGCCCTTTTACTTTAACTTTTCTAGCAAAAACAATTTTCACGTAATTAATTATGTTCTGTTTACTTTCCTGGGTCGAAGTAGTAAATTATCTGAGCGACTACAGTTTTTGTAAGGCTTTTATATGTGTGTTTATTTATTACATTTTTATCTCTCTAGGCCTTTACTCCACTCGCATTTGGCAGGAGGTATCCTATGCCGAACAAATTATTCTTATACAACAGAAACTGAATTTCATTGCATGTGCCAGTTCATATCTTCATAATTATCAAGTACGTGTGACAGGCTTGTTGCAATTCCAGGCAGTGAAAATTTTGTTGCAGTATCTAATCATTATTGGCGGATCTTTTGCCTTTTAGATCTTTTAGTTATGGCAATGAACGCGAACATATTTTCGTTTCTCGATAGGTAATAAACTTAGATCATATCATCTTCTTTGTGACTATGGCTTAGAATAGGACAGTCTCTGTTGGCAACTCCTTTCAGGCCTCTTTTGTTAGTTTTACAAGTTTCATATTACTCTTGATCAGGGTAATGTTGCCTTTACGTGATTAGCATATGCAGTTGTATTTTGTTTGCATTGCACATACTATTTCATGAATCTGACAATCATATGCTATCGAGCAGGGAAGTTATTTTGGTTAGGACTTGGGACATATCTTGATTCACAATCTTATATAATGCTTTCTGAATTTCTCTTAATTTCTGTTCCGCAGATGCCTGATGCAGTTGTTGATTACGATTTACAAAATGGAAAGTGGACTATTGTTCAACAGCAAAACTTGCTTCACGAAAGAACACGGATTTTGTATGGATCAGCAGGATCTGCTGTAAATATTAGTCCGAAGTCGTCTCACTCTGAGGGATTCTCTAGTTCTGATGGCGCTGATGATTGCTCATGGAACGACCTCTCTGACTATTATGCTTGTGAGCAATATGAAGTTCCTTCATATCATGGGGCTTCGGTTCCCCTGACTAGTGTATTCACACCACAGGAAGAAAAATGGTGAAAATCCTGGATTACTTCATGCCATGGAGCTTATGGTGAGATACTTGACAAACGGTGGCGAAATAAGCTGAAAAGCCTTCTTGACCGTGGTTGGGTCATCGCCTATGCTGATGTCAGGTTTTTTCTTGCACCAGTTTTATGCTTGAAACTTTCTTAAAGCTTTTAGAAGCTTAAATTTTTCCCGAAAGAAGGCGACCATATTTGTATGTACATACTCCTGTTTGCATTTTTTCCAGCCTGCAAACTTTTTATGTACCACGATATATCAGTTATCCATTAGGGCTGTTTTCAAACCTAACTTTTTCCTGCCAGTGCTTGTGTAACATATGTTGGATTTTTTTTTTCATTGGAGATGATCTGCTTAGTTATTAATTTTGATGAATAACTCCTTCGATGATCTATAATCCCAGAGGAGGCGGTGGAGGTAGAAAATGACATCATGATGGCAGGCAAACAAAGAAAGTCAATTCTGTTAAAGATTATATAGCTTGTGCGAAGTTCCTGGTTGAAAGAGGGGTTGTGGACGACTGGCTGGCTGGGGATACAGCGCTGGAGGATTGTTGGTTGCTTCAGCTATTAACCTTTGTCCCGATTTACTCCGAGCTGCTATTTTGAAGGTGGTTTAGTTCTGTAAACAACTTCAGCATTTTTCACTTGAGTTGACTATGTAAATTTTCTTGGAAATGTGAACTCCTGATGTACTTGCAGACTAAAATCTCCTGTTTTTCTGTTTCTTGTACTTCAATTGACTTAAAGATGGCTGTTTCTTGTTTAGGTTCCATTTTTGGATCTAACAAACACCCTTCTGCAACCTATTTTACCACTGCTACCTGCCGACTATGAGGAGTTTGGATACCCTGGGGATATTGAAGATTTTCGGGCTATCCGTGAATATTCTCCCTATGATAACATCAATAGAGACGCACTATACCCTGCCGTTCTTATCACTTCATCTTTTAATACAAGGTAAAACTGGATGTACTGGCTATATATTTATTCCCTGTAAAAGCTTTTCAACGTTGTAATATGGAGAAAGACGGATGTATGAAAAACGAAATTTTCCTGAAAACCAATTAGAATTGGAACTGGTAAGTTTCGGTGTATCTAAGAAAGCGGGGATTTAACAGTTTGAGGGTTTGGCTCTAGTGTTCGATTCAACTACGTGTCCTGTGTTTACGTTTTCTGTTCTTATGCTTGTAGGTTTGGAATCTGGGAAGCAGCAAATGGGCCGCAAAAGTGAGAGAATATTCCATCTACAATCCCAGACACCCGGTGCTACTTAATCTAGCAACTGATATAGTTGAGGAGAATAGATATTTGCAGTGCAAAGAGTCAGCATTAGAGACTGCTTTCCTACTCAAGACGGTTGATACGTAGGCATGATCACACTAAAGCATCGTATTTGCAACCAGATGATATTTTTCTTCCAAGATCCGTGCACCTTGAAGAAATCGATGGTTGAACTTGTAAAGTCTTTTTTTTGCCCTTAGATTGCGTTGAATATCTAGAAATTTTACGTTTACTCTGTTTTAGTCACAAAATCCACTTGGAATGTACTTCAAATTCGTATGTAAATCTAAAAACTGTATTTGCTCAAGAAATTTCGTGATTTCCTGAGATTACATTCTTGTGTTGCCTCGCATTTGTACATCAGATCCTTATGTTGGATTTGAGTATCCGTTTTTTCGTTAGTATGTTGGATTCGAGAAGATCCTTTTTTTTTTACCTGGCAAACACATTGTAGAACAGTGACAGGCAGTAGACGAGTCAAAAGGTAAACAACTAATAAGTGGTGAATGCCTTCTCTTTTGTCGGTGCAAGGCTTAATTCTCCCATCACTGCAGAATGCAGAAGTATTAACCATATGAACTGTAAAATCTTAACTGCCAATTAAGTGCATTCCAAACCCTCATAATTCCCCACTCCCGCTCCGAATACAAGAATTCGCGCACTTAACATCCCTGAGGAGCCCGGATGCACAATTCATGCCCGGAACACCTCGGAGGATCGAGCTGGATGTGCGAATCGTCCCACTATCATAACATTAAATGATGTATTGAATGATGCAACCATCATTATGATGATATATTGAATGATGATGATATGATTCTTATATGCACCATGCCCCAATCCAACAGACGACACACAGTCAGGTACACATAAATGTTGTACTACTACTTCTACTACATTACTCAGAATTGCCATTCATTCTTAAAACACTCGAGAAATTAACAACACAATGGGAGTAACAAAGTACTCCCAACCCTTTTTACTTTTACTACTACTAGTACTTTTCTTTCTTCCCTACTCAAAATCATCCCACAATTACAAAGATGCTCTCTCCAAGAGCCTCCTCTACTTCGAGGCGCAACGCTCCGGCCGCCTCCTCTACAACCAACGAGTCACCTGGCGGCACCATTCCGGCCTAACCGACGGCATCGAACAAGGCGTACGTATATTTTTTAATTTATTTCTCTGACTTAATTTTTTTCGACCAACCACATTGTATTTAATTATCCCCGTGTCTGCGTCGTGTCGTGCCAGGTGGACTTGGTAGGAGGATATTACGACGCTGGCGACAATGTGAAATTCGGTTTGCCAATGGCTTTTACAATCACAATGCTTTCATGGGGTGTGATTGAATATGGTGATCAGATGGATAAAGCTGGTGAATTACAGCATGCTTTTGAAGCTATCAAATGGGGTACAGATTATTTCATTAAAGCTCACACTCATCCTCATGTTCTTTGGGCTCAGGTTAGTTTTTTTTTTCCTTTTTCTTTTTTTTTTCCTTTTTCTCGAGATACGCAACATTACGCATTATACATGATACAACCAATGAAGACCAGCTACTAATGACTCAGATTCGGAGAAAATTACATTTTTACTTGCTAATGAATGTAATTATGGGAGTTAATAGTGTCGGTGGAAATGAATATATGATCAGGTTGGTGATGGTGAAACTGATCACTCATGCTGGCAGAGGCCGGAGGACATGACGACGTCGCGACGAGCGTATAAGGTGGACGAGGCGAATCCCGGGTCGGAAGTGGCAGCAGAGACAGCTGCCGCGATGGCGGCGGCGTCCATTGTGTTTAGGAGAACTAACCCGCATTATGCTCACCTTCTATTGGAACATGCTCGCCAGGTAAGTTAGTTAATGAGGTCGTTAGAACTTAGAAAAGCTGACAAGGTTTAAGGAAGGTCTTTTTCTATCTCATTTTTCATGTGTTTAACGTAATCTTTGTTTTGTTTGTTTCCATGTTTGATTAAGATAATGACTTATATAGTAATCTAGGATTAGTTACTAAGATTGTGAGAATGTTAGGTGATGAAATCACAAAAAGGATATCTGGAATTTATGAAACTGTCTAAGTCAATAATAAGTAGACATTGCAACGTGTTATGTTTATAATAATTATTAATCACCTATCAAATTGTAGGGTATTAGTTGTCTCCTAGTTGAAATTGCGGTGCATAAAGGAGAAATCGTCCCTCTAATTATAAAAAATTATTGAATACTATGTATTTTGTTACAAAAAAAAGAATTCTACTATAAATATTTCATCTCGTTTTACTTCTAGCTAAAACTTTTTACAACCGTCTGACTATATTTTCTGGCCGGCTTCGGCCGGGTTGTTGTCACATGCTATATAATTGGTCAATAATGTGACAACCTGTGAATCACCGATATGTGAAGGGTCATTGTGTACCGTATCGAGGACGTATCCGATACGCGGGGGACGTCACCGATACGTCCCCCTGCCTCTTTTTTTTTTTTAAATTCTAAAAAATGAAGAAAAA
>JAYMSH010000389.1:0-11519 GCA_036897905.1 Aragoa cleefii | reverse complement strand
TCTAGAATAAAAGGGAAATCCTGGAAAAAGTGAAATTAGCCAAAAAGGAAAAAAAAAAAAAAAAAAAAATTGGAGGACGCTTCACAATGCGCTGCCAGTCAGGGATAAAACTGATTCGATTTATCGGGTCTGCAAACAGGGACCTGAATCGGTGTTGCACATTTTGCGGGACTGCCATTATGCAAGACAATGCTGGGCATTGTCAAATCTCCCTATGGATGTGACACACTTTGCAACTGATAATGTTATGGATTGGCTGAAGAATATGAATAGCAGGTTAGGAAGACTGGACTTTGCACAAGCTTTATGTGTTTGCTGGGCCATATGGTCGAATAGAAATAAGGTGTTTCATGAGCATAATGGTTACGAGTCAATTGGTACAGTTCACTTTGCTAAGGATTTTTCAGAACGATTTAGAGGTATTGATTCCACTGTGCAAGATACCTACCAGGAGTTGATGAACGCAGAGTGGCAGCCACCACCGTTGGGTGTTATTCGAATTAACTATGACCCGGATTGTAAGGATAATGTAGGCTTGACAGTAGTCGCTAGAGATGATGAAGGTCGTCTGGTAGCATGGAAACGGAGGAAAAATAGGGGCAGATTTGAACCACAGGTTGCTGAAGCTATGGCAGCGGTTAATCTGGCTTCTGAACGAGGATGGGATAAGGTGGAAATCGAAGGGGACTGCTGGGCTGTAACAGAAGGAATTCGTAAAGCTAGAAGATCGAGATCAAGCATTGGCGGCATCATTGACCAAATCCAGGAGGCTGCTCAAGGCTTTGTCACCTTCTCTAGTCTTCATATTGGAAGAGCTGGGAATCATTTAGCTCACACTATAGCCCAAAATGTCCAAGCTAGTAATGAAGAAGGGACTGAGCTTCCGCTGTTATATTTCTGATTTGTCTGTCTTCACTTTACTGATAATTAATGGAATCATTATCTTTTCTCCAAAAAAATAAAAATAAAAATAAAAATAAAACTTTGTTTGTTTAGTTCATGTCATGACGATTATTTAATGATTGTTGTGATTAGTACCACTAATTAATTATCTCATACAAGTCTCATATTCACATCTCTTGTTCTTTTTCATTTGTTTATTTGGTAGTAGTTGTATATTTTATTTTTCCAGTTTCGTAGGTAGTATCTCGATGAACTATCATCATAATTACCTCTGAAAAATTTGAAATATATGTCATTAGGTTTGAGCTCGGGGTCTCTACGAAAACAGTCTTCTCACGGGTATGACTGCGTACATCTTACCCTCCCCATACCCTACTTACGGGTGAGAATTGGGTATGTTTGATTTAGTTTATGCTTCTAAACTTTATAATTTCTTATACAAATAGACCTAAACTTTTACTGTTGTAGATATATGGCTGAACTTTATATTTTAGTTGAACAAATAGATTATATCATTTTTTTTATATGAATTCCTTCTCAAAATCATATAAACTTTCTATGTTGAGAGAGAGGAAAGTAAAAACTTGAAATTTTAGATTGTTTATAAAAATGAAATTTTTTTTTCCAGTGTTCATAATGTTGTAATCTTTTTTTTTTTTACCTTGTGCTTTAGGTGATAATCAATTTTTTCTTCCTCAATAATTTGGATTAGAAGATGTCTTCCATTATTTTGTTTTGACTCTCGCCTCTGTTTTCACCATGTACGATCTTTCGTTTCTGTTCGGTAGAAAATTTAAGTCCATGCACTAGATAGGGTATGTACTTTGAATAAATTAATTAATTTGAAAATAATTTGAGTTTATGTTTGACTGGATTATGCATATGTTTTTGTGTTGAAGGAATATATGATTTCCCTGATGAAACACTTTATTTGGGCTTATTTATCCAACAAAAATAAATTCAATCATATTTTGTCAAAAATGAAGTTTGGGGTTATTTGTGCAAATTTTAAAGTTTAGGAATATTTGTACAATTAAAATGTTAAGGTCATCTATATATATACAAAAGTTAAAGTTGAGGTCTATTTGTACAAAATTATAACGTCCAGAAACATTCGAACTATTGTCCCTTCTTACTTTTTCCACACTCTTTCATACATTTTTACTCTTTATCATATTTTATCAATTATATCTGATACTCAATCCGTCCACAATAATCCTCCTATTTTTCATTTTTTGTTTGTCCAACAACAACATTCTTGTTTCCTTATTTGATAATTGTTGAACCCTGCACCCAATTGTTTACCCTTCCCATTTCATATTTTTTCTAGCCTTTCTCATTCTTTATTCACTAAGGAAGTATTTGGTTAACTTGATGAGATAATGTGTGATAATATAAATATTTATAAATTATATTATATTCATAGAACACAATTAAAATGCATTCAAACTTGTCAAGTGTTTGAATTTGTGGATTAAAATAATAAGTTAAATTTGGTACTAGATTTATCCCGCAAAGGGGGAATAAAATTTATGCACCTCGTCCCCGTAACAAATTATCACTCATTTTGATGGATTAATTGCAAGGCCCACTTTATCCATCAGACTTTCATCCAACAATTTAAACACTTGTAAATTCTTGATAAAGTTCAGCATCACTTGTTTATCAACACTATCCACTTAACCAAATATTTTATAACTCTCTACTTTATCATACATTAACTATATTCCCTGTGTCACTTTTTAATATTATATTTTGACTTTTTTTGTCAACCAATTTTGATTTTGATTTTAAATTACTCATAAACTATACCGGTAATAAATTTAAACAAAGTATATTATTAAAGATTACAAAGTAACATTTCATAATATAATCTTCATAAATCTATTACCGGTATAATTTAGAACTAATTTGATGTCAAAGTTGAAATTGATTGATCATAAAAAATCAAAATGTAGCATTAAAACTGGAACATAAGGAATACTAATATTCACAAAATCCTGTTTAAAAAAAAACTGAATTTTATCACTGAACGGATGATTATTAAAATTATTAAGTTGTTGATCTCTATCTTAAAAAGTAGTGGAAATAGAGTTAGGACGGATGATTATAAATGGAGTTGTTGGGAAAATAAACAATTTAACGTATGATTTGAAAATATCGGGAGTTTAATATAAAATTAATTAAAAAATAGAAACTTAAACGCAAGCAATAAGAGCAATTTATTAAATTTGCGGCTTGCCGGTTTTGGAGTTCCGTGCAGAGTTAAACAAGACAAACGCGATTTTTTGTTATTTCAGGAAAACATCGGGATCCCACACCCATGTCGTTAAACGTAGCACTTTACCCATTATCCTCCTGAAAGGTGTGACAGTGCACTGTTCTGCTACTGACCAAAAAGTAGAAGATAATGTCAATAAAAAGGAGAAAAATCCCATTAAATCCACGATGGTGGTTGATTGACCCCTCAATCATATACAGTACCACCACTACTGCTAATGGCGGCTTCAGTACAACACCCAAGTTCGCCGTATCCTCTGCCTGGAAAACTCTGGTTCACCAGCTCAGGCACGAATTACCAAGCCTGGAAGGCACATGCTCTGTACCTGATTCAGCGTCAGGGTTTGGTCGGTTTCATCGACGGCAGCAGCAATTCGTCACCTCCTGATCCGCTTGACAGCAATTACGATGCGTGGATGAGAACTGATATGCTGTTGAAGCAAGGGATTTTGGCTTTGCTTTATGATGAGCAGCTTGCTAGGGATGTTGAGGATTTGGATACTTCCAGAGAGATTTGGTTGGAGCTTGAGACCAAGTATAAGCGGCAACAAGGCGTCGATGACGTCTTGGATGATCGTCCGACCTGGACTCGTGGTATAGGTAACCGATTCTGTTTACCCCTTTTCAAATTGTGTGCGCATTTTTATGGGTTGAGATCCCCTCCTCCCTCCAACATCTCTTTTCCGACCATATCGAGGATAGATCACGGTCGGGATGACACACTGTCCAGATGAGCGTGGAAATTGATTGGGCCCACATATTTGGACACAGTCATCTAACTAGATGTTGGAGGGTATGGTGAGAGGAACCCATGCCCATTTTTATCAATATGTATTAAAGATTCGGTTGTGAGGTATGTTTCCATTTGTAAGAAACTTTTAGGATTTTTCGAGCATATTACTTTTATTTAGGTATGTAAAAGGACAGACATATGACAACATTTAGGTATGAAAGGACTTGTTTGGGGATTTTTTACTGGAATCCCATGTGTGGAACTAGCCATTTTTTGGACATTTTCAAAATGCCCAGGGGGTCATATACTTTGTGTGTTATTTGAATGTGTGCATTGGGAATGACATATTAAAATACTCGTGCAAGAAAAATTACGAATTTTGCTCCCTCATGGCTAAGATTTGTATGTACTTACGTCAGTTATTAGGAATTGTAGATACTGATGGAATATTTGATGTAAGGTTGGTTTTTTTCTAGCTGGGAAAAGTAAATTTTTCTTTAGTTTCTCATGTTATGTATGTTATACTGAGTTTTAGAACTAAAAATGTTCTGTCTAAACTTTTCACAATTATAAAGGAATAAAAGAGAAAAAAGTTGCAATTAGAAACTGAATCGTATTTGTTTAATTCCCTTGACAAACAGCTATGAATGCGGTGAGTATTGGTAAGGTGAGAAACTTGAATGACTACGCCTCGCTGTATAGAGCTGCTATAGAAGGTGATTGGCCTGCTGCAAAAATGATTTTCGACAATGATGATAGCACAAAGGGGGCTCGGATAAGTTCCTCACAAGGGACAGCTCTGCATGTCGCCGTAAGTGCTGGAAAAAGAGCTAATGAGTTTGTGAAGAACCTTATGGGTCTAATGTCGGATGAATTCGTGGCTGCCAGAGATGCTGTTGGGGACACTGCTTTGAACATAGCCGCAGCCGTTGGCAATGAAGATGCAGCAAAGTTTTTAGTGCACAGATTTCCGAATTTAGTCTATATTCGGAACCTCTTGGGCGATTTTCCAGTCCATACAGCTGCTAAACATGCCAAAAGAAAGTTGCTTATATTCTTAATTTCTGTTACCCAGGATGACAGTTGGGAAAGTCCTTACACGGGCTTATCCGGACTTGCACTTCTTATTGCTACGATTCAGGCTGATTTCTATGGTAAGTTGTATATATGCATGTACACACCATTCTCCAGAACTTGCATTGTGCAAAATGATTAATGGTAAGTTGTACGCACCATTCTCCAGAATTTGCAATGTAGTTCCATCCTGTATCTCTATATATTTTCACCTCCGTAAAGTTCAATACATATCATTTAATTGGCTTCCATGTTCGATATACTTCAATCTCATTGACCTCTTTCTTTATACTGCATTACTGTTACTGTTATAAGCCCATGTGGTCTTCTAGTTAGTTCATGTGCACCTTTAATACAAAATACATCATATATTTCTCTGTAGCATCTGGTTTAACTCATTTAGTGTCTTTTGGCAGATATTGCATTATTCTTGGTGAAGAAATACCCGTATTTGGCGACGTTTAAACTTTCAGCTAATTCAGCTTTGAAATGCATTGCCGAAAAGAAATTTATGTTTGAGGGCGACAAAATATATATCCCTAGTAAGTCCTCTTTCACACAGCACAAATACATACTATGCATATAAGAATGAATTTGATATTTATGAATCATTTTGCATATCCATTACCTACATCTTAAGTTTGAATTTTAGTAAAACCCCTGACTAATACTATAATACCCTAGACTTGTAACATCTTAAATAACTGTACTTGGCCCTAATACAGAGGTTCTGGTGAGAAAGTATTCATGCATGAGTAGACGCTATACTGTGTGTTCGATGATGCGGAGTAATATTTCAGTTTTTACACTGGAAGCAATCCATTTCAGCACATTATGATGACTTCGGGATTCTAAATAAGAGAATAATCTGAATCAGAATTAAGGAAATATGTGTCTTGAGTCACGCCGGCATGGAATCAACTTTACAGATGACACATGTTAAGTCTCAGCAGCTTAGAGTATTAGCCACTAGGGCTAAATTTGTTGGTAACCATTACCCCTCCTATTATGCTAGGCGGCTGCTAGCCCATTTGTCTTCGGTAGCTGGCATATGATTATATGTTTATTTACTATTTCCGTGATAGCTAAGAGGGTGCAGGTACTTCTCAATTGAATAAATGCCGCTCTAGACTTGTTATGTGCAAAAGTAAGATAGGTGATCTTCTATATCATTTTAAGGCATTGGATTTCGAAATATGGTAATTGTGTGACACCAATTTTCGTATTGGATTTTAAGCTTAAGGGTGCAATTGTGCAAGTACTCAACAAATTGATTGAAGGTGACACAGCTCGAGAATTTTGAGTACTATATGAACAATTAGAATAGAGCAACTTGAGCTATCTCTGTCTTGTAACACGTGAAAAGAGAAGATGATTTATTCAAATTATATTGTAAATGAAGCTTATTGAATAACTTATTTTGTTCGTTTGGCCACGAAGGTAATACTGAGGAGATAACATTGGTGCAGCCTGATGCCATTGGTTGTGACATTGAGAGCCTGAATATCGACTTAAAATCAGGTGATGTACATTATTCTCTGTTTTTCTTGATGAGCTTTGTATTCTTCTCATTTTTTTGAACTATGTCTTAGTTGCACACAGTACCCATTTTATTGAACAAACTCCAAAACCCCAATAGTGATTATACAATCTCGATGCTGTGCATGCTTGTAGGACTGCCAATAGTTGATAAATGTTATCCATGAGTACATTTGCCACTATAAAGGTGGATGTGTATGGATGAGTTGTAGAGATGAAGTGCAGGCACTTTGTAAATCTGTCTCATCCACTATGATAAGATCTTTTTCAATCAGATTTTGCTACCCTTCAACAAAATCTAGAGAGATATGATTCCAAGCCTTTTGTATATATAATAGTGACGGGCCAGAACTTAATACAATACATTCTTGCTTTTGTTAATCGTGCTTACATCAGAAGTCTCATAGATGTCAATGAACGGCCAAAAGAAAGTGTGTGCTGCTAATATGTACCAGGCATTTCTAGGAACTGCAATTAGAAATCAAAAATCTGTTTCATGATACTTTGCCTTATGGGAAACTCATACTTTACAATTGAGCCATTGACATTCCTGTAATTGATGAAGAATATCCTGTTGGTCATGAACCATCCTTCAATTTGAAAAGTAGGACTGATGAAGCAAAGGAACTCGTTTTGTCATTGTATGATCCCTGCACCAGTAATTTATTCTGCCAACTTCTTAGTAAACCCTCAGCAGCATATGAGCATCTGTTAGGTGTGCTGAACCAAGTTTTAGATTGATCTGACGTGTCACATTTCTCAGAGGGGCAATCAAGCAGGTCCTTTAAACATAGCTGAGTATCATTCAGGACTCCAGTTTTTTTAGGATTGCAATGATGCCCTCTTGATCATTGGACATAAAACACAATTCACCAACTGCTCCCATATGCCTTCTTTCTCCACATATTTTTTAGTCTTTCTGAGCTAGAGCTTGGAAAGTTATGCTCTTGTTGTTTGAGTTAACGCCAGCTTCATCTTGTGTAATGTATTTCGTTGAATTCATTCTCTGCCAGCTAATCCTTACCAAGGATCATCTTTATAGTCTCCGAACTTGATTATCCTGATAGGAAATGTGAATTATAACACACCAAGCTTCCTCCCCATGTATATTATGTTCATTGTGCTATGTACATTAAGGTCCATAAGTCTGTTCTTCATTAGTCATCATCATATGCATAAATCTTTGCTTGCATCTACATCCTGGGACGTACACCTAATAAAAATGTGACTTGAGCTCTTTTCTCTTCTTGCCCTCACTTGTGATTTTATCATTCACTTCGACAGTGAATTCTACTTTATTAGCCAAATTTGGCCTAGAGTTTACCACCTAATCATAATTGGACTGAATTCTTATTTCCCACATTCACTCAATCCCCACCAGATGAGGCATTCACCCCTTAGTCAAAGCCCTTCTCAAAGTACATACGTTTATATGATGCTCTATTTGTTTTTATTTGTAAATGTACTCTATTATTTTTGTTTGTACTTCAACTAAGTCCCTCTCCCCTTCCTCCCCCCCCCAACTCATTCTTCATTACCTTTCCCTTGTCATGTCTCGTATTGATTTGAAATTACCTTGTTAATGTTTTTAGTTTGATGCAATTCCATGCAATGTTCTGCGACACACTAACTGTCCATAAGAAAGCCATTTAGTTTCCAAACTTTGCATTAGCTTCGAGCATCCCTAGTCATTTAGTAGTATCTAAGTGCCCTGCTGACCCCAAGCTATTCTAACAGATAGAGGACTTTTACGATATTGACTTTTGGAAAATAGTACTTGTGGTCCTTAATTATTTTATGGATCTACCTACCTGTCTCTTTGATTCCAGATGCTTTTTACTCTGAGAACATTAGTATTTCGTGTAAAAGGGTGGTCATAGAATGTTGTGTTTACAAATTTTCAAGCTTCAAACAATCATGTTATAAGAATCTGATCGTAAAGTTTTGTGATATCCACCAAGTCCATATGTTAAGCCATTGATTCTGAGCTCATTTTGGTTTGGAGGGTGACACAACTTGTATTTTGTGTGGACTAACATAGATTTTCATCTAGTTGACCTCTTTGTAAGTTCTTTTAAAAAGTTTCTTACACTGTTACCTCTTCGCTAGATAGTTTGGCTACCCAAGCTTCTAGAGTCCCTCCAGTGAAACTGAGGGCATTAGCTATCCCCAGCAGGCTATCGTTCCAGCTGTTCTGCAAAATTTAGGTGCTCAGGCAATATTAATTTTTTTCTGTTCTTCTTTTAGGGATCACTACGGCATTGGGATTGTCCATCCATGATGACCATGACTGTTGTTGCTTCACACCAGGTACGTCCTGTGAGACAGGACACACGGATGTTATTGAGTTAGGATTTTCAAAAGCAATAGGATACGATATGAGTTCTATACTATGGTCAAGAAATATTTTCTAATATACATGTCACACTTAATTGCAAAAAAATTGAGATCATAACTAAATATAAATACTACTCCCTCCATCTCGGAGAAAGTTTCACATTCCTAAAATAGCAACTTTAATTCTTTCTTTATTCCTTCTCTCCTATTATATTGATTCTCTTCCATTCTTTATTCATTCTCTCTCGTTCCTTAACCATTCTCTTTCATACTTTATCCACTTTATCTCCTACTTTTTTCATTCTTCTTAAAAATCACGTCCAAAGGAAACGTGAAACATTCTCCGGGACGGAGGTTGTAGCTCTTAACATACTCAGATAGCCTTGGCTAACAGGACCGTCGCACAAAACTAAGTTGAATTTATCATTTGAAAAGTGCTATGCGGTATTCAAGTGATTAAAGTTAGATTGTTTTTCTTTTTCGTTAAAACATGTGACAAAATAGATTTTACGTGGAATAAAATATTCCATTCATCAGATGGTGAACCCTAGACTTTTCCAGAGATGGGGGCTGTGGATTGGGGATATTATATGAGCTATGTTCGAATTTATATGTTTATTACTAAAAGTATACTTTTAAGGGTTACTTCAGTAAAACCATCACGGGTCAATGGGCAACTCATCTACCTTGGACTTGAGGCTCCAAAGAGCCAAGGAAAGCAAGCAAAATGACTTTATTTAGCTGCATCACAATCACACGCATGCAAGACTTACTTGCTCAAATGCACGTGAGAGTGTTATGAGCATCTCCAGACGTGAGGGCAGACGAAACCAGTAGAGTGACGGGCACCTGAGAGAACCAAACATCATCGTGATAATCATTTGATTGTGCTAGAATCATGCTAGAAATTTTGGCAAATCAGAAAACTCACGACCAAAGCCATTGAGGCCATGGCCTTTGGAAATGGCCATTAAATTAGCATGCGAAGACGGGTAGTGTGAGTGATTTAGTTTGAACTGAAATTGAAGGTGGCTAGTAATGGGATGATATATTAATATTTAATTGTTGTATGAGCGGACTGGTCGTCAGCGTGGTGAGAAGATGCGATGTTGGAGTTATCTGAGTGATCAGAGGCGGTGAAGGAGTCAGTGGTAGGAGCTAGGGTGTGTGTGGCATAAGGCTTGAATGGGTAGAGAGAGAGATGAGGCGCGCAGATGGCCTTAGGCCAGAAATGAAAAGCAGAGGTTTACTTTCGTGGGCAGGAAGAAAAAGGGCCGACGACTATTAGTTATGGAAATGGTGTTGTGCTCATTAGTGTCAAACCATGGTGTTTTGCTACATGTGGAAGTTTGAAATCAAGTTATGACTTAGGCCTATAGCCCTATACATGCCACCGGAGTCTTGCTATGCAAGAGTGGTTCTTGGTCGGCAAGTTTCAACAAACCAAAATAACACTACACTAACTTAAATCATGAGACACTCTAGAAGCATCCTTGCTACTCTATATTATAAAACATTAAGCTTCATCGTATTTGGTTCCACGCACTTACCGTAATAAAGACTCAATATCTCTTACTGCTTCTGTTTCTCTTCATATGCAGGAAGCACGCTAATGGATGTCACAATGGACTTTGTCATGCAACCAGGTAATTTATGCTACAAAATTGTGGATGCAGTTTTTGCAATGTGACACCCGAAACTTGAAACATCTTTTTCAGTGGCATGACATGCCATGCTATTGTAGACGGATAATATGATAACTATAGAAGTCTCAAATGCAATCATTAGTGGGACATAATACTAGACTGGCATAAACAATTTGCAAGTACAATCAGCCTCAAGAAGTGAAAGAAACATAATAAGAACATTTCCGGGTAATCTAAATCAAAATACAAAAGTTTTGAAAGTATTGAATTGTAAGCTGAAGTCCTACTATCGAGCTTCAAAATTGAAGTTAAAATAACTAAAGCTAAATAATGTGTATTCCGCTAATCCAACCATGTAGTAATCCGAAATACATGTTTACTTATGTCGACCACTCTCTTATGTTCGAACATTATTGATTTCATCTAAATGCTTGGCATAATAAAGATTCACCATTTTCGATTTTTATATATACATATTTTTTTTCTCACCTTTTGACTTTGTGTGGCTTTACTTAAATTTCGCGTGGCCACCTAAATGATGGTATTGGGTAGGTCATGTAGGTTGTGTACCACACTATGCGATTGATGAAAGTTATATGTTAATAGTAACTTATTTAATTTCATGCAAGTTCCTACTTAATAAGCCCGAATATAGCATAACTAATTGGTCCGGCAATTTTTAAATTGAAATCCATTTTATTTCGTCAGTTGAAATAAATAGCCATTATAGATACTTTTTAATATTGATTTAAGGATCCAGATAATTTTTCTGAGCAGTCCCTGCACAGTGCCCGTAGGAGTCCCGTGTGATGAAACATATGCATGTGAGTGCATTTGGAGCATTTAGTTTCTGTCCCTAACATTCCTCATATTCTTCCACTTCCATCATTTTCATCAAACAGTAACAGGAGAACCAGTGAGGCAACTAGTAGTCGATATAGTCAAGTGTTTGTGCCATGAGCTGAAGTCGTTGAATTTTATTGAAGCAGAAGACATTTACCGTGATG
>JAYMSH010000388.1:0-11520 GCA_036897905.1 Aragoa cleefii | reverse complement strand
TAAAAAGTCTAACAAGTTGAAGGTAGACTTTATGTATTTAGTCTATTGCCTCGAGGTTACAATATATGTTGTTTTTCTACCTCAAAAATAAACATAAAAATCAACATTTTTCTACATTTTATATGAAATAATTAAATGAAGTAGGGGAAGAAAACATAACAGGAAATGATAAAGATGGAACACGTGACAAAATGATATTACAATCTTCTTTAAAATCTCCTTTATTTATATAGACGATATACAAAATTAGTAATTAAAAAACATTAGTACAATGTGTAGAGAGAGGAATACAGTCATAAAGCGGACATGTCCATAGTGACACTTATTCATAGATTACGACCATAGTTTTACTTATAACATTTTAACAATTATATTCACAACGACACACCAGATAATTCTCAGACTCACATATCTTCATATCAGGTTGTTGGTAATAATATCCAGATGCGTTTTTATTAGGATATGTAAGTTTACAATATTCCCAACGTTCAAAATCATCTATTTCCTCACCACAATGACCACACTGGTCTAGATGGGCATCGTTACACCTCTTCACCAAGCGTGTCCCTGCAGGTTCACGAGCTAGGGGACTGTCAACTTTACAGTCTACCATTCGTTACACCTCTTCCCCAAGCATGCCCCTGCAGGTTCACGGGCTAGGGGACTGTCAACTTTACATTCTACCATTGGTAGCATATGAGAAACTGCATACACACACAAGAAACCGAACGTTCTAAACATCAGTACATGTCCATTAAAAATGGAAAATCAAGTGAGTTAAAATAGCTTACCTTGTGACAAGACGAGACCGAGTACAAACATAAAACTCAAGAAATTCATTGCCATGGTGCACACTAGTATTGTTTAACGATTTGTTATGTTTGTTCATTGATGTATCTCGTCTTATATAGTAGTGCCAAAGGTGAGGGGAAGAGAGTAATTAATTATAGCATTTATAACATTTCAGTGATGCTTACCCACAAAAGTATCTGTCGTAATTAATATTCATTCTGCTAATATGTTTAGTTCATTAATTTCATGTTGAAATACTTGGTTTTGACTATAATATAACCCAAGTCATAACCAGGAAAAGTTTGACCGCTCTGATTTCTTTCTACAAAAATAGGGGGAAAGAAAAGATAATTAAAAATTACTATTTCTAGGTATTTGACAAAACTTGGATTCGCTAGAAATAAGACTAATAACAAAATTATAAGAGATTTTGGAGGGGCAGTATGCATGGTTGTAATTTGAGTAGCTTATATAATTTCAAAAGAGGTCACAAAATTGCTATATAATTGCAATTCTACCAAAAATTGACAGAGGGGATGCAAAAGAGGTCACAAAGTTGCGGGCATAATTCAAATTCTACTAAAAATGAAGATGCAAAAGAGGTCACAAAGTTGCAGGTAGAATTCAAATTTTACCAAAAAGAAGGATGCAAAAAGAGGTCACAAAGTTGATGATATAATTCTAATTCTACCAAAAATTGACGGAGGAGGATGCAAAAGAGGTCACAAAGTTGCAGGTAGAATTCATATTCTACCAAAAAGGAGAATGCAAAAGAGGTCACAGAGTTGCGGGTAGAATTCAAATTCTACCAAAAAGGGGCATGCAAAAGATGTCACATAGTTGCTGATAGAATTTCAAATTCCAAGCTACCAAAAAGTCGAACTGGTGGCCGGTTTCTGTAGGGATTATGTATAGGAAAAGTGTTTGAAAGAAAAAGACAGAACTAAGTAAAGAGCAATGCATATCTGCTCATATCAATTAAAACCAAACCCAATATCAACTGCATCTCTGTTCATAACATTTCATACATAACCATGAGCTAATGAAATCTCATCACACGGTGCATCACAACATATAACACAGTGCATCACATCAAATCTGACACCATAAAATTTCACATAAAATTTGGCAAATTCATATTTTCATCGTTTTACACCTAAAATTCAATTTTCCCAACAATACTTGTGCATTACAGACAAAGAGTAAGGGAACGAATTTACCTCATGCCAAATTGGCATTAGCAAGAAAGTCTAGTAAGACATCTATCTTCTCAGGATCATTGGCTCCTGGTACCAATCCGGCCTCATTTTCTCCACGAAACCTTCAAGGGTTCAGAGGTAGCAATTGTCACTCATAGGGTATCGAATTAGTTCCCTCTGCCTCCTTCACAGGGAACTCCCTCTTCACCTCCTCCTCAGCGGAGTCATAGAAGGGGAGATAGAGGGCGTTTCAAGGATAACCCACTTGAATCGGCATTTCTTCACCGTCTCAAACTCACCGAAAGGTTCTACCAACGGCATGAGTTCGCCCATTTTCCAATCCGCCATGATTTTTTGGTGTTTAGCCATCCACCGATTGAACTTGGCAAGCCACGGATCTTCCGAAGAAGATGACAGGGTTGCGAGCGGAAGGGGTTCGTCGATAGAGTGACGTTTGGAAGAGAATCGATTACTTTGCTAGGATCTGACATTGCAAGAATTAGGGTTTGGAGATGAGGAAGAATCGGCAGAGAAGGGGAAAGGAAGGCGTGGACAAAGAAAGTTGAAAGTGAGAATGAGATGGTTGGTTTAGATTTTATGGTTTTATGTTAATTTTAGGCCTGTGTAGGTTATTCTCATAATCGGGCTTAGTGTGCTATCAACGTGGATAAAGTAGAATAAAGAGTAATATAATGTATCTGCTTTGGTCAAATTATAAAAGTTGTAATCTTCATCAAAACATAATTTCAGAGATTTTTTAATGTTTCAAATTTGACTAATTATAAAAGTTATAATCTTCATCAAAATATAATTTCAGGAATTTTTTAACGTTTCAAACGGGATGAAAGAAGTTTCAAACGGGACGAAAGAAATATGTTACTTATTACTATAGAAAGGGTGTTAAGAGTTAAGATCTATCTTCTCCATGCTTCAGCTCATGATCAGGTATGATTTAGGGTCTAACTCATAAGTCCACCCATTTTCTCTAGGCTTTAGCTCTCTCCACTCATCAACACGTCCATCAGTCAAAGGTAAAAGACCATCACATTCATCAGGTCATATCCCCACAAACGATTATATTGGGATTCTCGTCAAGAGAATGGCAGGAGCTGATGCTCCAGTAGATTCACGTTTCAACAATTTTACGGATCAGTCCCATTCGGATATGACTGATCCGTAAGATTTTATTCATTAATTCTTTTCTAAATGTCCTACTTTCTTTCAATATTGCATATACATTAAGAAAAGTGTGGAGATGTGTGTCAATAATGATTAAAAGTGATAAATTATGAGAGGAGAGTTGATAAAGTGAGAGATATATAGTAAGATCCTACTATTTTCGACTTACATAAGCTGAACTAAATTGAACTGAATTTAATAGAATTGAACTGAACTAAAGTGATTTTTTCAAATATATTATTAAGCCTTTATAATTTATTATAATTTCATTAATATTATATTCATATGAAATTATACGTCAATATCTATCTAGTGATATTTAAATTGACATTAAAAAATATATTTAATTAAAAGTGTTTCGGATTAGAAGTTACGATCTGGACTGAACTGAACTTAATAGTATTTTATAAGTTTAGGAAAATATGATTTAAATAAATGATTAAATTGTAAATATATGAGATTTTATTATGATAAGCGGGTTGGAGTATATTAGTTGCTAAAAATAAAAGTAACTTTTTTTAACAGTGTCAGAAATAATAAAATAAGACAGTTATAATTTATAAATGAACGAATGAATACACGGGTTAATTGACTTTTTTCTTTCAATGAATCATTTTAGTATCCCATATCCTACTCTGGATTAAACTTAAAAAAAAGAAAAATGAATAATTGATTTTTTGTTCGAGAATATGCAATTGGATAGCAGAAGCTTTACTACTTCCCACAGATAGCCGTTATCCTGTGTTACACTACACTCCTGTGGCTGTAAACAAACCGAAGCGAAGCTCCAACAATGGCAGAAATTCATCCACAAACCCTCGCAAGCTACTAACTCCACCAAACTAACCTTCGCCGTATCGATAATGGCGATTACATCAGAATTCTGTCGTCTGAAGCTCGTTTCATATCCCAACGCTCGAAACCGCCACGGTTTCTTCACTCACCGTCGCGCTTTAGGTTTGAACTCAATCGAATTTCAATTTCGCGGAAACAGTCAACTATCCAATCGTAAACTCTCTTTGGTTGAGCTGAAACGACGACGTCGTGGCGCTGGCGTGTGTTGCCAGGCTACTGGCACCGGAATCCAGCCCAAAGGTGGGGCCGCATCTGATACCGACCTCGAATTTGCAGCTCGAGACGGAAAAAATCGTTTGATGAAGGTCCAATCGAATTACTAGTACTACTGATGTTAGTTGTTGTATTGTATTCTAACCTGAATTGAATTGTTGTGTTTGAACTTGTTTGAGGTTTGAAAAAGGAAAGCCTAAATAATGGCTATAGTGTTTGCATTGTTTATCGAATAATTTAATGGTAAAAATAAAAAATCAGGATGTTGCGAATAGGAGTGTTATGGTGGAGCAATGATTTTTTAACTTTTGGCATGCTACTAGTACTTTAGTTAATGAATGGTTTTTATGCATTGTAGGTGCCTTTGTCGAATATAAGGAATTTCTGCATTATAGCGCATGTTGATCATGGGAAATCTACGTTGGCGGATAAACTGTTACAGATGACTGGCACTGTGCAGAGCAGAGACATGAAGGAGCAATTTCTTGATAATATGGACTTGGAGAGAGAGAAAGAGGCATCACCATTAAATTACAGGTCCGTCTTTGTTATATTTGTGCATTAACATTATGTTGATTTAGCCGATTTCGAAGAATTACTGAATTGGGCTGTATAGACATGAGGTCATGCAAAATGCATGTCTTTTTTGGTTACTTGTCAGTCTTTGATATATATTGCTGAATATTAAAGAAAATATGTTGAGTTGGCAAGAATTAATCCATGCATTGCACTGGTGGAATATTGAACAGTTATTGGTGCTCAATCTTGTTGAGCTAAACTAGAAGCAGCCTTGATTTAGCCGTTGTGGAATTGTAGGGAATGAAACAATGTCCTGTCATGTGGAACTAAGGCCCTTGCTGCCCTGACAACTTCTTAGCACTATGTTAGGCATGTATCATCATGCAGTTAAGAACAGAAACAAATAAAATAATGACAAGCACTAAGATTACTTGCTCAGATAGTCTGCTAAGTATTGTCTTTGACAACAGTTGCATAAACATGCGCCATGCAAACTAGGGAATCTGCTCATGTCCCCAAGGCCAGACCAATCTGAAGATTATCCCATTACCTAGAGAGAATGTTCAGATGTCCTAATTAATTCAAGTCTGTGTTTTTCACAACTTTTCATTTGTTTTCTGTGAGAATTTTTATTGTTCTGTGAGATTAGTGTATTGATAAATGAGATCTGATATAATAGGATAATCTTTTTGCTTATTTATGTTTGTTAGTGATTTGAATATCATTGGTCGTCTAAAATAGAAAGTTTCTGCTGCTACATATTTCTCTTCTCTGGGAGGACTGGCTTTTCATGCCACCTTTTTGCCAAGTGTGCATATTATTCATTCCTGCAGTCATATGCCACCAAATTCTCTTACATGTACTTGTTCTGGATGTCGACTTCAAGCTTATAGCCACGTTATTGGAAATGAATCTGGTCATATTTTTTGTTGTTAAAATAGGTAATTTGTAAATATTAAATCTCCTTAACCTGATTTCTCCATGTTGACTAGGAACAACCGGCATCATCTCTTTTCAATGTGATTTTATTCTTTACAAGTTACTGAATGGTGTAATTTTATTGTAGGCTGCAAGGATGCGTTTTGTGTACAGAAATGAGCCGTATTGCTTGAATCTTATTGATACACCTGGCCATGTCGACTTCTCATATGAGGTACTTTGATGAAATTATCTAAGAACTATTTTTTTTAGGTTTCCAATGATTGCTTTGTTTGTATAGTTTAAAATGTGACTCATGTATTTCTGAAAGCAAGGACTACCATAAGCTCATATGTTTACCCAACACTCCCATGCCTGACCCAAAGAGAACAAAAGAAGTGAAAGAAACAAAAAGCTATGACTGTACTTCCTCTGCCTGGAACGATTTGAATGCTCGAGCTGTGATTCTGTCTATGATGGGTTATGCATGCATTCTTGTTTTATTTTTCATCTACTCAACTGCTAAATTTAATGAAATGGCCTGAAAGTGATAGCCTAATATTGGTTAACGAGGTGAGAAAAGGTATTAAATAAGGGTTGCATATGTTGCATACTTATAATACACAGGTTCATTCTTAGTAAAATTTAGACCTTGGAGAGCAAAGATAAGCTTCAGATATTTATGGGTGCATCTTTGGTTTCCGGTAGCAGTGGGCCACTTTGTATTTATGACATCATATTGTTTCTAAATACTCATAGGTTTCTTGCTATCTTGCTGCCTGTGAGGGTGCTCTCCTTGTTGTAGATGCCTCCCAGGTACTATGCCCATCTCTTTTCTACATCAAATACTCAACACGAACTCATGTCTTTTTCTGAAGACATAATTGTGCTATATATAATTGTGTCTACTCATAATTTGACAACATGGAGTCATTGTTACAGTTCATTACCATATGTTTCTTATATAAGTTTGACCTTGTTCTTTAGGGAGTGGAGGCCCAAACACTGGCTAATGTGTATTTGGCTTTGGAAAACAATCTTGAGATCATTCCGGTAAATTTCGATCACCTCTGATTTTTTCTTTATTAGATTCATCTTTTGTAATAGACTTAGTAATGCTAGCTATATATTCTCTTATAAACCAAATTTGAAGCTTAGAAATGGATTCACATGGTTCCAGTGAAAAACAGAAACTTCCATCAGTAGCAGTTATCCACTCTGAGTCTTCTACTATGCAGGTTCTGAACAAGATAGATCTTCCAGGTGCTGAGCCAGAGCGTGTTTGCCGAGAGATTGAAGAGGTTGGTTAATGTAGATACTCGGAGAACAAACGTTTAACATAATGCTTAACCAGGGATTTTGGTAAAATTTAGGAGTCAATTGTATAACTTGTTTCAGTGCACTACTTTCTTTCTTTCTATTTTTTTCTCTTCTTTTTATGGCAATTTCTTTCATTCTGTTGAGAATAAAATGTCTAGTAATTTGAGATCTTATGAAAGAACTTCTAAAATAAAAGTGAGATTGTCTCACTATGGTTTGTTAATTATCTCATGAGGTGACAACAGAACTCTTTACAACATCTAAGAGTGTCATCAGTTTTGATATTGTTCTCTTTCTAGGTTGTTGGTCTTGATTGTAGCGAGGCAATTTACTGCTCAGCAAAGGTTTGTTATCTCCCCCCTCTTCTTTTCTGATCATTAAGTTAATGACATTCCGCATTTCTTCTTATCTTAAAATTCTTCCAAAATTATATTGTGTGTGCATGAATATTAAGGTGGATATAAGCACTTCCTGATATTCTGCAGGAAGGAATAGGAATACCCGAGATCCTAACTGCAATTGTTCAAAAGATACCTCCACCTCAGAATACTGCAGATAGGCCTTTGAGGGCTCTAATATTCGATAGGTATCTTATTTAGGTACACTGGTCAAATACCTTGAATTTCAACCTTTGTGTATATATTATTGCATGTTTACAAATAAACCTTTTTCCGTTTCCGCATATGTTTTCTGTTTTACCATCTGCATCCCTTTCATCAGTAAGTAATAAGCAGATGAAGACTGTTCACCACTGTCTTCTTTGCATATCATGTTGTATCTGTCTTCTCGTTAGTATTTTCATTCTTCTAATATTTGTATAAATCTCAAAACTCCTTGTTTTTAAGTATTTTGCCATGAAGATCATATGGTTCTGTAGATAATGCCTATGCTCATAAATGATTTGTTTTAATTCTCCTATTTACTTAAAAAGTGGGTCTTGCTCTTGTTTAAATTTACATGAGTGAATTATATATAAAACACTACATCACTTCTCTTCAATTTATAGTACATTGGAAATGGACATGACATCAATCGAAGTGGAAAAAATGATTAATGATCAAGATGAAAGGTCATAAACAGTTGATAAAATTATCTATCATGAGCATTTACACTTCTTTTCACAAAAATCAGTTGGTGATATCCTAATACGTACGCTAATCAAAGATTATAAAAGAATCAACAGTATCTTACTACCTCCCGTGTCTTTTTTTTTTTGCTTGTAATGCCAAACCAATGCGACCCAACTAATTTCTTCTAGTTTAAACTTTGCTGCAGTTATTATGATCCATACCGAGGTGTGATTGTATATTTTCGAATTATTGACGGGACCATAAAAAAGGGTGATCGAGTCATGTTTATGGCAAGTAAGAAGGTATATGCAATGAGTGATTAGCTACTACATGTAGCCATACTCTTTATAATGTTCTCTTGTTGAGGGTCTTAAGGGGCGGTGACTTAGCAGCTCCCTCTGATTTAATATCATGTGCATGTCTTGACTCTCTTGAAATTAATTTCGCAGTTCCTCTAAAGTTTCAGTTACAAGTAAATATTGCTTTTCAACGGCTTTCAGTTTTAAGCATCAGCTTTCAAGCCTTCGTTTCTGAAAGCGTGCACACATGATGCCAGTTTGCTTATCTCTTCAATTTTTAAATGCAGGATTATTATGCTGATGAAGTTGGAGTTTTATCTCCCAGCCAGTTGCAGGTTGATGAGTTGTATGCCGGAGAGGTGGAAAATCTAATCTGACCTGGTCTTCTGTTATAAGCTTATGACAGATATTCTCCTTATGTTGCGTGTTAACATTTCTGTTCGGTATTAGTCTAGTTGCCTGTTTCACTTCCAAACCTTTATAGTGGTATCTGGTTACTGGCTTTCTATATACGTGTATAATCTAAAATATGTTAATACTTAATAATTTGTCTTGATATTTACATATTCAACATGTTCTGTTTTATTACAAAGTTCACAGTGTTATTCCATATTCTGAGGTGGAAATGTGCGTAATCTATTGCTGAACCTGTATATATATATATATATATATATTTATTTATAGCCACCATGTATATATATCAACCTAACCTCTTTACGCTTATACAGCTATACTTCCATACAAAAGAATTAAGAGATTCATCGATCTTGTCTGACAATCGAACAAAGCCCTGGCATCCGGCCAAGTATTGGAATCTAACAAACCACTGGGATCCAGTGCTGCGCAGCGGCTATCTGGCAACGCAGTGTGCTGTCGAACGGGGCATGCTCGTAGTAGGGTTTCTGGGTTCAGCACTCAATCAGGTTGTAACAAAAGCATCGGAGTATCACACAGCGTTGAAATCAGTATGGTCTCAGCCTCCAGCTCCTGATCTTATGGAGTCCTCCAAGATTAATGATTGGGTAGTGAAGACGAAGAAGACAAGCACTAGTGTTAATAAAGAAACTGCACCAGTCCAGAAACAACAACGAGAAGGGCGCATCGACACAAAAGATGATGATGTTGATAGCGATGAAGATATGGTTTTTCGGGCTTATGATCGGATGGTGCTCAAGGAGTTGGCCAGGAAGAATTGCATGACCAAGCGCAGCTATGGCTAGTTTGATGTTCCAACTTCAGAGACTCAGTGTTCTTTATGCGTTCAATCTCATTCTTAATTTCATTATGCTTATTTGAGTTATGTAGTCTGTACTGCTGGTTCATTAGTAGTAATTCATAAGCTTTATTGGTTATTCTTACAATAATCATACGCAATTCACTTTCATAGCCAGGCACAAAAAGTAACTGAATTAAGTTTAAGAGTGAAATGGTCTAACACGCAAAGCAACTCAAGTATTACTCTAAAATTCAACATAAACAGATTCAACATAAAATATGTAATTAGTGAGGAATTAAACTACTCTTTTTTCATATTAGTAAGTTAAGTTGATTTAATATTGAAAATGTCACACCACCGTCTGGTACATCAAATATTTTTCCGATCAATAATACCAGCTCCATTCCCACCATCACAGTACAACCACCACCATATGCCGCCACCCGTCAAAAATTTATACCAATGGTACCCGACTATTTTGTACCATTATTTGATGTAGAAAAAAATATATCAAAGTTTGTTGCTAAGGATCATAACTCGAACCATAAGCTGGTTCCGTTACTGAACACCAGTATTTAAATTCATGGTACCACTTTATGTTGTCAATTATATACTGGTACCACACATTGGTTCAGTACAAAATTAGTGTTATACAATATGGGTCGCATATTCCACATTTGGTACCAGCGTTTTGTACCCATCGAACGTATTGGCTCCATGAGTCGGTGCCAGCGTTTTGTACAAAATTGGTTCTGTACCACACATTGGTTTAGTACAAAATTAGTGTTATACAATATGGGCATTATTCACGAATGTCATGAACCACTTATCGGTACAAGTATCAAATTTCTTTCTTACTACGCTGGAGAAAGGCATGCTGGACAGATCAATAGCATGATTGAAGGAGACCGAGCCTGAGGGGAGAGAGCCCAAAAACAGATAAACCTTCGCAAAGACACCTTATAGTCGCACGGAAAAAGGCAACATGAGCGAATTGAAAGAAATGTCGGAAGTTATATCCAGTGAAGAGGCAGCCCCAACGATTTCAGGAATAAATCCACATGAAACGACAACCAACTGAATCAACAAAGGAGGACTGGTCGGAAGCCATTAGCTGCGGTTATAGTTAAACAGTGAGAAGACTGGGCCATTGGCCATTACCTGATAAACTACAGTATTCTACTGTTGTTACATCAACACTTTGGCTGGTGCAAGGGTGGGAATTCCCGTTGTGAGTCATCCCTGATGGAAAGAAGTCAACTGATGTGTAGAGACGTGAAGAAGAAATGGTAATGATAACTGATAGATGGAAACATCAATTAAGTTTTATTTATTTTAATGATTGGGGTTAGTTTAGGGAGATCATATGGTTATTTTGATCTTAGAGTAATTAATTTAGTTTTTAAAGTAATTTTATTTTAATGGTGTGCTTTAAAGTAATAAATGAGATGTATTAGGACCCCGGAGCAATTTACTATAATAAAAACATACGTAACGGTCATTGAAATATTCATTCATTAGTCGTATTTAGTGGCAAAGCAAAGGTGGGCGGCCAACTACAACAGATCTTCTATCCCATTTTGTGTTGCACTAAATAAAACTATAATCACATGCCCTCCAATTATTTACAGCTTCACCCAAATTATACTAGTGGTACATGCACTGGCGGAGCACTGGGGATCGTCGTCTCAACTCCTAAATTATCAAGATTTCGACTTCGTATAGTGTTTTTTCGACTTTTTGATATTCCACAACCTCCGATCTTGCTCAACCCCTATCCTGCAACCCTTAAGCTAGAAGCTTGCTCTGTCCCTAAGTATATGTAATGGGCCATAAATTGGTATAGAGGATCGAAAACCCCATCCCCCCCCCCCCCATTTTGAAAAATTTCCCACTTAACACCAGTGATTTTTCAAAAAATTTGTTTTTCATCTATTATT
>JAYMSH010000387.1:0-11521 GCA_036897905.1 Aragoa cleefii | reverse complement strand
CGACACTGTGGAAGGCTACTCATATCAAAGACAAGTTGAAATCTACATCTATTACATTTATTACTTTTATTCATGTTCCAGGTTTATGAAACTTAATGGATAGTCAATAATCACTCACGTGAAAATAGAATAACGGTGTCATTTATTCATCATTCCGTAAGTGACATGCGTTCATAAAAATTAACATCGTCAAAAACTTAACAAAAATGTATTTTTGAATCAAAATAAAGAGAATTCACAAAATCCTAAGCCCCCCGGTGAATGTGGTGCATTTCATCCACTTTATTTGAACGTACTTATGATTCCGTTTTACGGGAGTCCCTTCTATCAAATGGTCAAATTCAAACACGCTCCAAATTTTATGTCTTACTCGGTGGCCCGTTACGATCAATTTATATAATTTGTGTAAGATTATACAATATGGTGGGGTTTTATGATTATGGATTAAAAAATGATGTCAGTTGGAAGATCATGAGTTTCATATGACATATAGTGGAATAGAAAATATGGTGGGATTCAAGTATGGTATCAAATATGGTTTCATGGGATTCAAATATTGTTTCATGAGATTCAAATAGGGTCCTCCGGCCATTGCCTCATTTCATTATCCACGAAAAGAAGAAGAAAGAAAAATAAAAAATACTAGGACTTAAAAAGAAATTTAGGATTTTCGTTTTATCTAAAACCCTATTCTCTCTGTTATATTATATTCATGTATATGTACCATAGGTTAGCCGGAGAAGCTCAGCAAGTGAAAATGGATAGAAATGGTTAACTCCACTCTCTTAACTCAATTTCCGAAACCCTCTAAGATGGCACTGCCAAATCCCTCTTGCAGGGTACCAATAAATACTCTTCTCTTCTCAATGCTTATTTTATTGCTTTCTTGATTATGCCCATTGCTTCAAATTCTGCTGTTCTTCTTTTTTATAGTCTCCTGGAAATCAGTTGAATTGAAAAACTTGTAGAAATCCCAGTTATTTAGTAATCATAATTTCTTTCCTTATTGTTGGAAAGAAATTTAGGATTCTTAAAGTTCAAGTAATTGCATTTTTTGTTTTCTTCTGGGAGTTCAAGTTATTAAGCCTATATGTAAGCTCGTCACCGTTTTGTTATTAATTAATACGATGGACCAAAATTAATGGATTAGAAGGTGGACTCAAGTAAGATTGCATCAAAAAGGAGGTTTCTTTCTCTGAGATGTTGGTGGTAAACATACATTCAAGAACGCAAATTTATGTGATATTGTGGGAAATGATTAGTCTTGAGATTGCTGATGATTGTTTTCCTTGAATAGTAGTCATAAGCTGAAATTCGAATGATTTGTTTGTTTGCATTGCCAAGATGTGCAAATTCCATGCTTATGTTATAGTTGCATCAATGTATGGTATCTACATAGTAATTTGTCCGAGTATTAAAATGAGCCCTTTTTAACTCCGTGGTAGGGTAACTCCATGGTAAAGTTAATGTAGGAAGACTATATCTGAAAGACTAACGACCGAGTCAGGTAGATATCCTAGGAAAATGTGTTTAAGTTAATGTAATTTCCTGGATATATAGAATATATCTAGTTTGTGTAGAATAATTGCTTTAAGTAAAAAACAGCTGGGGTTTTGTATGACATATAAACTGCTGTTGTTGATGATGTTATAGTTGGAATAGCTAATGTAATATCTCTAATTTGCTCAGGCCGCGTCGCTGAAAAATTGCTCATCTTTTAGGAATACAACTTATTTTGGCCTGTCACGTTTCAGAAGAAGCCCATCAGCAAAATTCATGTCCTTATTAAATGTTTCGTGCTATTGTACTTACTCTGGTATAGAGTACTCTTCATCCTCTAAACGCAGATCACGTGGGCCTGTCATGGCAGGAAAGGGAAAATCTGAAGGTTCGTCGTGGAACTTAACTCATGTGGCTTAACTTATATTTAAGTTTTGAAAGTGCTAAACGTGTTTCATGTTGTACAGGGGAAAAGCAGGAAGATGGAAAATACAAGCACACAGTTGATCTCCCAAAGACTGCCTTTGGCTTAAGAGCGAATTCTGTTGTAAGGGAACCTGAAATACAAAGATTATGGGATGAAAATCAAATTTTTAAAAGGGTTGCCAGTGCAAACAGTGGGGTATGTTTTCGAAATTGCCCTAGTCATTGATCGTTTGATTTCATGCTTTCTGGCTAATGCTAATTGTATTGACAGGGCAGCTTTGTACTTCACGATGGCCCCCCTTATGCAAATGGTGATTTACATATGGGGCATGCCTTAAATAAGATTTTGAAGGATATTATCAACCGGTATAAGGTAATTCTTTTTTCTTTCTTCTTCCGTCAAAGTTTGTGAATTCGTGTGGATCAGATATTTGTGTATTGTAACTTTTTGATATACTGTTTTATTTACTTTTCAGCTACTTCGGAACTTTCAAGTACATTACGTGCCTGGTTGGGATTGTCATGGCTTGCCAATCGAACTCAAAGGCAAGTATCTGCACTTTTGTTGTTACTAATGAGCTAAAGTAAGATTCTTAATAACACTGCCACTGCAGTAGAATTTATGAACAAAATTGATCCAGTCAGAGCACCTAGATGTTTTTACTTATCATGCCTCCCTCTGTCTTATCCCAGTTTTGCAGACACTGGATCAAGATGCTAGAAAGGATCTGACACCTGTAAAACTGAGAGCAAAGGCGGCAAAATTTGCAAAATCAACCGTCAAGAATCAGATGGCTGCATTTAAGGTAGAAATTTTCGTTATTAATTATTGGCTTTTACACTCTAGAGTCCACTCTTAATGGTACATTGTTTATCAGTCTCTTCGTAACCGCCCATCTCATTAACTGAGTGACTGCACCTGTTCACTGGCCAAATACATATAGTTGAGGTTCTTAACTTGTTTTATGACCCCTTGTTTACCTTATTATGATTATACGCGTGATTGTGGCTTCCTAATCTGTAGTTTCTCTCTCAGAGTAATTGAACCTTTTGAAACGACATAATATAAAATGGCTTACTTCACGTTTTTGTTACTGTGACATGGCCTTTATATATTGGTATATCTTTATTCTGGAGAAAGTCAGACAAATTCAATTATTTCAACAGAGAGTATTGTATTTTATGTCTGTTGAAATGACTAGTGTTTACTGTGACAGAGGTTTGGAGTATGGGCAGACTGGGATCACCCGTATCTCACTCTTGATCCAGAGTATGAAGCTGCTCAGGTAGGTTTATAACTCATTTTTTACCATCTACTTCGAAGATTTCTAACAAACCGTGATTCATGACTAGATGTGTCTATATGCAGCTAGCCAGCTACTAAAGCTATGTTGTTAAGTAGTCTAATCCTCTTTATTTTTGTGGTCTATATGGTTTACTAGATTGAAGTTTTTGGAAAAATGGTCTTGCAAGGATATATCTACAGAGGCAGGAAGCCGGTTCACTGGAGCCCCTCATCAAGAACTGCTCTTGCAGAGGCTGAACTGGAGGTAATGAAATATGCCATCTTAGATCATTATTCCTCAAGAAATCCCTTACTTTACCTGTCCTCTCACCAATAAAAATTATGCATGATTCAGAATGGTCGAATTTTTTTTAGATTTTCTCTAGACTTATTAACTTTGTTGATAATTATTTGTAGTATCCTGAGGGGCATGTTTCAAAAAGTTTATATGCCAAATTCAGATTAGTCCCCAGTTCAAGTAAATTGCTTGATGACTTTCCCAATTTGAGTTTGGCCATTTGGACTACCACTCCCTGGACAATTCCTTCCAATGCTGGTAAGCTTTGTGCATTTTCCTTGCATGCTGAGTGCTCCTCCCTTTTATTTATTTAATTATTTATTATTTTTTCTTTTCCCCTTGTTTTCCTATTTACTTTTCCCTTGGTTGGATAAGTGAGATGCATAAAGCCTGTTTGGAATGAATTTAGATTAGGATTAAGGGTTTTGGTTTTGTAAAATGTAACAGTATAAAAGGTTCAGGTATTGAAGATTAGGGAGAAAATAGTTATTTAGGGTGTCAAACCAGCGTTTAATTGTGTGTAAGTGTGAAATGAGTAGGGGGGGAAGTATACGGTCGATGTCAAATCATGTATGTTGGTCTAGTGCCATCCAAAACCAGACCGTAGCCAAACGGACGAACTCCGTTGTGTTTGGAACTGTTGCTTGTGATAGAAGAGAAGGAATGAAATAGACTCCGAGTTGTAAATTATTTGACTATCTGGGTGTACATGCTCAAAGAACCTTTGCTTAGGTATCTGTATGTCAATTTCTTTGTTCGTAGTAGGAACAAAAACAATCAGGCAGTAGGCGGGTCTTCTTTAACGTAGTACTCTAAATTAGTGCTGGTCAGCTGATATAACTGGTCAGATGCCTAACGAAATAGAAACCTTAGGTAGTGGAGGGTGCATGGTTGAACTTCGCCAAAAGATGAGTCTAAGTTTAGGTAATCTTACTGTGCAAAGCTTAATACTTGATGCATCTAATATGGTGCATTACGTTTTCTGGTTACATGCCTGTCAGGAAGCATTTCAATGTCCTCAAGACCCTTATATATTCTAAAACACGGAAAGTTGCTATTTATCACATCTATGTTTGTGTGCGCGAAGATTCTGAAATCTAGATTATGCAGTCCTAATTATTAACGTGCATGCATGCTTGATTTATAGTTTCTGGTACACATTATGAATGCCTACAGATGGAACTAAAACCTTGAGAAACTTTGTTATTTATAACCTTCCTGCCTTGCATTTCCCATTTTGGAGATAAGTGCACTTCCACATGAGGCTAGGATGAAGATATGGTTTTTCGTTATAGAATTACTGTGTGGATCACATTGAGTTGTCTTATTATTCTTATAATTCCAGAACTTACTGACCTGTAAAAGTAAATAGACTATCCTTGCTTCTTTGTTTATCATGGGCTACTAACTACTTATTATTCCCTTTGATCATCAGCTGTCGCGGTAAATTCAAAGCTTCAATATGCCATTGTTGAAATTGATTCCAGTTCTGTGGACGCCACTGCACCATCAAAAGATGAAAAGAAAAAATTTGGCAATCTCTTGAATGAATGTGAGAAGCTGTACTTAATTGTGGCATTGGACCTTGTGCCAACCCTGGAATCAAAATGGGGCCGGAAGCTTATGGTGAAGACGACTCTTGCAGGCGCCGAGCTTGAAAATTGCAGGTTATTTTTCTTAAACAACCCAATATGATTGAGTACTATCCAAGTACATGCAGTGGAGGTTGATTGAACTCAAACAATAAGAAAAAAATGGTTAGAGGTTGAAGGTTGTATGTGTGTGTTAATGAGTAGACAACTCTTTGTACTTAAAGGTAAAAGTCATCTGTGTGTGCTAACGAAATTAACCAACCCGTCCCTTTTTTCCTTCCTTTTCTTTGAATGATCAGATCGATAAACAGAATGGTATGTCCTTGTCACTGCTTTGTAGTTTTGATCTTGTTGTATGTAAACATTTCACTCAGTGAATCAAACTTTCTGATGCTTGATGTAGAACCACCCTTTTATTTCAATAATAATTGAAACCCTCCCTGAAGTTTGAAGTTGTATTAAATGTAGCTCCTACAGTTTGGAAATACATTAAGCCAAGCACCCCTAAGCTGTAGTGACATTGATCAAACTCCTTTTGGTTTATAAAGGGTTTTAATGCGGTGGGATTGTGATATCATTGATTCCTTGCGATGGTTCACGATGTTACCCAAAAATTCAAGGGTATTATCCCTTACTCTTACATTAGTGACGTTAAGACCATAATGCATAGGAGGACACAAGTGTAGGAGTAGAAGTTGATTGGTGTCAAATAATTTGTAACAGAACTTTGTTAATTTACTAATAACATTATGTGAACATAAATTATAATCCATATGCTCGGAACCCAGAAACTGAATTGAATATATACAGCTATATATTGATAGGAAACGATTTGGTGTCCATGTTGTGCTCTGTATATGTGTCACTTTCAACTTATCTTTAACAACCATATCAGGTACATTCATCCTATAGAAAGCAGAGAATGCCCAGTCGTTATAGGTGGAGATTACATAACAACAGAGTTGGGGACTGGACTAGTTCATACTGCTCCTGGCCATGGTCAAGACGATTATGTAACTTGCCTTAAATATGGTTTGCCTGTTTTTTCCCCTGTGGATGACCAAGGGATGTTCACTGAAGATGCCGGACGATTTAACGGGCTTGATGTACTTGGCAATGGTAATGTGGCAGTTATCGAGTGCTTGGACAAGAATTTGTCAATGATCATGATCGAGCCATACAGTAAGTTGATCTAGCTTTTCTAATTAAGTTTCATATATACCTCCTTGGAAACTGGAAAAATTTCAGTGTTATCCCTGTGATTTGAGAAATTGCACCTTTCTTTCATAAAAGGAGTGTAAGTTGTTACTATAAATATATCGAGGAGGGGTATTTAAGATTTTTTATAATAGGGAAAATACCTGTCATTTCTCATAACATAATGAAGCCGCTAACAAGGAACTATTTTAGAGTACTCAGGTTGTAGTTATCTGTATTTTATGAGGAACAAATAGCTATGTTAGTCTGCACTTCATTTGTTAAAAAATGCAGAACACAAGTATCCATATGATAGGCGGACAAAGAAGCCTACAATATTCAGGGCAACTGAACAGTGGTTTGCTTCAGTTGAAGGGTTCCGTCCGGCTGTGATGGATGCAATCAACCAAGTCACATGGATTCCCTCACAGGTACTCAACTAGCTATCCGTTTTGACCCGTTGAACTTTTACCTCATTCAACTAAATGAATCTTTTCCTTAATGACATTATTTTATGATTCCAATAGGCAGAAAATCGTATTTCTTCGATGACCTCAAATCGCTCTGATTGGTGTATCTCCCGGCAAAGGACTTGGGGAGTGCCTATTCCAGTTTTCTATCATGTGGAAACAAAGGAGCCTTTGATGAATGAGGAGACTATTGGTCATATAAAGTGTAAGGACCATCTGACCTTGATTGTTTGTTAAGGTTATTCCTTGTATTGGACTGTGGATCTAATAGGGTTATTCTATCATGTTTTAATATATATATATATATAGAGGGAGGGAAGGAGGATACACACTCATAGAGTTATCTGTCCATGTATTTACTTACCGTATTAAAAAAAGTGGTAAATTACGCAGAACACTGCAGGTGTAGGGAAAGGGTGCGCATATATCGTACACAGCCTTCCCCTTGCATTCTGCAAAGAGGCTATTTCCAGGCTTCAAACGCGTGACCGACGGAGAAACTTACGGTTGTGCCAAGGCTTGCCTTCATACTTTACATAAGTATATATCTGTGTATGCGTCCGTATGCAGGCGTGCATGCTTTTAAATACTTCCAAGTTCTAACAATGGTACTCACCAGTTTATCTAATTATTTTCAGAGGCATGCTTTTCATCTCATTCATTTGTTTATGCAGCTATAATTTCACAAAAAGGAAGTGATGCATGGTGGTACATGAATTTAGAGGATTTGCTTCCAGAAAAGTACCGCAATGAAGCAGCTAACTATGCAAAAGGAACAGATACGATGGATGTTTGGTTCGACTCTGGTAATCTATGTTCTGACAGATAGACTTAGTGAATTTGCGCTAATATTGATGTTACATATTAGTAATGCAAATCTTTGCTCATGAAGACATGCAGTAACCTCATTCTTAGAAAATATAAAAGATAACATAATCTAGTTGGTTCCTTGCTCATTTGCTAATGGGGAGTACTTTACAATCCCATGATAGTGATATTGTTGTATGTCTGGGTATTTCAGGCTCTTCATGGGCTGCTGTACTAGAACAGAGGCAAGGTCTTAGTTATCCTGCAGATTTGTATCTTGAAGGCACGGACCAACATCGTGGCTGGTTCCAGAGTTCATTGCTAACAAGTATTGCTACAAATGGTAAGAAGTACATGAACAATCATCCAGGAAAGTAACATGTAGAAAGTGGCTTTATTTTCAGATTATTCCCCCCCTCACGAGCATCTTCAAGAAGAGGTTGATAAAGTGCCAACTTTTGAATTTGCCAGTGGGACTGAATTTACGATTGATAAAATCTCAAGTAAAATATGATGAAAAATGAATGATGTTCTTAAAGACCTATTCAATCTTCTTAAAGATGGAAAAATGTAACTTCTGTATGATGAAGGAAAACTGTGAATAACAAGACTTGAAATGATTTACACCAATTTAAAACTTGAAAATTCTTAAATTCTGCAACGTTTTATACAAGAGAAGATTAGTCGTTAGTCCAGGTCCTGCATTAATCTATTTGTTTTCGTGAGGTTGACTACTGAAATACTTAAATGTTGAAAAGCCACGACCTAAGGGAGTCTATTTGATATTTAGTTTTTAGAAGCATGACATAGCCCAAAAAGGGCAGCCGTTGCACCTTCAGATGGGCAGGCCTGAAACTTGTGCTTTAATGAGTGCTCTTTGACAAAGGCACGCCAAGCTAACTAATTGCCGATCTTCCGAATAATTTATCTGGTCAATCTAATTGCCAAAAGCTAACTAGCAAGACCCTGGAGGTCCTAACTAAAATGATCACATCTTTGGTACTAATATGAACCTGACTTTAACTGAGTTAATTTGCTATTAAATTTGTGATTTTTGTTGATTTTATTTTTTTAAATTGATAACATTTGATATTATCTATCAAGGTTTGTTACTTTGTTGAAATACGTGCTGTACAATTCAGGCCTAGTACCTCCTTTGCATGTTGGTCCACCTCGCGGTCTGGAGAGCTATATTCAACCTGTTCCACTGACATATTTTCCACCAACTTTAATGATTATGCTATTGCTACTATTTTAATCTTTCTATGATGAAACTGCAATTGTCATCACGTATTTGCTAATAATGCAGGAAAGGCCCCGTACCAAGGTGTCATTACGCATGGATTCGTACTTGATGAAAAGGGGCTGAAGATGAGCAAGTCTCTAGGAAATGTTGTTGATCCAAGAACGATTATTGAGGGAGGGAGGGAAAGACCAGAAGGTAATACTTTAGGGAAACTGAAGTAATACTACGGGTTTTAGTTTTTCAAAAGGATAGTGATTTTGTTTTCTTCTTCTTCAAAAGGATCTTGCTTACGGTGCAGATGTACTTCGGCTTTGGGTCTCCAGTGAAGACTATACGGGTGACGTACTGATCGGGGCTAACGTGCTTCGTCAAATGTCAGACATATACAGGAAATTGAGAGGGACCTTACGTTTTCTTATAGGAAATCTGCATGATTGGGAGGTATGCCATCCTCTTGATGCTCACATCTATTTGTTTAACGTGTTTGCCTGTATAAGCATTTTTATGATGAACCAATGATTCTCATGGTGCAAACCTACAACATAGATGTCACCTCGGCCACGTGTGTAAATATTTTTTTTCATATTCTTGTAGCAACTTCACGATGTTGAACAGTTTTTTCAATTTTTTATAAATGTTCGAAGAATTTGTGAACTGTTGGTAGGAGGTTAAGTTTGTTTGCTTGTGTACCAATTTCTCTTAAATAAGATATAAACATTGACAGCTTGTTTACTTTGGGATTTAAATGTGATTTGGATTGCCTTATAGTTTGTCGTTTGTGTTAACTTGGATTGGTAGAGTTGCAACCAAAGTAAATTTACTTGGGTGTTTATTCATTTTTCATGGTCGTTAATGTTAGGGGTAAATATATAGTTTTCCTTCTCGTCTGTCTTTTTTTTTGCTTGTATTTACTTTGTTTATTGATTATGTAGGCTGATTATGCTGTCCCTTATAGCAAGCTTCCTATGATTGATCAATATGCTTTATTTCAACTCGAGAGTGTCGTGAAGAACATTTAAGAGAGTTACGATAATTATCAGTTCTTCAAGATCTTTCAGGTATACTCTTTCAGTATTGATTTCTAAACCTGTTGCTGATTCAATGTGAATAAGTATGCTACTTTTGTGTTAGGAAACTACGAGAACGAGACTAATGACATCGTGAATTAGTTTCATAACACTGAGAAATAAACGAAAAAGATGTTAAGTGGTGCCTAGAAAGATGGAAAGTTCACAATGAGTTTGTTGGTGCATGAAAAACCCGTAATGTTTTGCAAGTTTGAAAGCAAACAACATTACACCTGAAGATCGGTTATGACTTATGGTTCTAGGGTTGAGCCCCACAACACTTGCCATTTGTGCAATTTGCCTCCACCTATTTGATGTTTTGCGGCTTACATTCTTTTCATTAATTGTGCAATTATTTATTCGCCAGGACATCATTGCAAGTGTTTTCACTTTTAATTATATTTAATCAAGTGTTTTCATTTAGTCGCCAGAACATCCATCATTGTTGAGTCAAAATGGCCCGTGCTAAATGAAAGTCATCTTGCGTTTCCAGCGGATGAAGTTGATTTCTGGGGAACAATTCTTGAGGTAAACTAGTTGTGAAGTTTAATAAATTATCATTAGTAAGAACGAAACAATCATTCATCCAGATTAAATGTTCACGGTAAATAGTCTGATGCAATTACAAAGGGACCTTTTCTCTGTTCTTTCCCTTTTTCATTTTTTCATTGATTTTTATTTTTATTCATATATTTCGCATTTAACTAGATACCTCCCTAATTTATATAATACCACTTGCATTGTATAATAGTTAAGAACAGAGGTGAACAAGGTGCTGGAGATTGCTCGTACTAACAAATTGATCGGTTCAAGTTTAGAGGCGAAGGTTTATCTCCATGCATCTGACGATGACTTGTTTAGGAGATTGGTTAACATGTGTACGTCTCACAATGAAGCTGATACGTTGCATCGTATATTCTTAACATCTCAGGTATACCATCATTGCATTGGCCCTGTATCTGACATTTTATTGGTCAGAGTTGAGTGTCACTTGTATGCTCTATTTAGTTCTCAACTTTGCTGTCGTGAATTATATATAATCTGATGAGTAAATACTCGTTGAATCATTTTTCTTTGAACACACAGGTAGAGATTCTATCGTCTCTTGAAAATATGAGTGACGATATACCATGCACCGGAGAGCATCTTGTGGAAGGAAATAACAGAGTTTGGATTGGCGTGTCACGTGCAAACGGCTTAAAATGCGAGAGATGCTGGAATTATTCTGTAGAGGTGGGTAATTATGATGATCACCCCTCACTCTGTGCAAGATGTCATGATGTTGTCGGTCAGCCGATCCCGGTTTCTCAAGCAGAAACAGCCAACAATACATGGCAGATTTTATTGCTTCCTCAATTTGAAAGATCACAAAGACTCCCTACAGAAGACATGCATGCATACAATACGTGAGAGATTTCTGCCATTCATTGCTTCTCTTGGAAGCCTCATTTATTCATCATATATTCAGTACTAAGTAGTCTCCTTTATTCCTGCACTCGGGGGAATTAGAATAAGAGCAATTTCAGTGAGTGTACACAGGAACAGGATTTTGATCAAGGATCAGCCAAAAAAAAAAAGCACAGTGAAGAAAGAAGCAGACAAAAGAAAGAAAACAAAAAGACCGGAGAAAACA
>JAYMSH010000386.1:0-11524 GCA_036897905.1 Aragoa cleefii | reverse complement strand
AAATATCACAAAACAGGTTCTTTGATTATCATACTTATATTTCTAGTTTAATAAAGATTTTGCTATTAAATCTATAATGAATCTAATATCATTCTTATGCTGAAAGGCTGCTAAACAGATCAATAAACTATTTACTTCAAACAAACACTAGACTAACACACATTTATATAATTAACTTTTACATCCTAAGAATTTCAAATTACAGATCAAATATTACCGACCTAAATAAAAATCAATTACCAAGCAAGTCACGAATCCTAACAATCATAATATCCAAAAGATCAAAAATCAAAAAATCAAAAGAATCGAAACTTCCGTCGCTATACTCGGCAGTCATCATGGCCACGGAAACCTCTCAAACTTTTCCATAAGCTTGGCCATATTCTTCTCAGCTTCGTGCGTCACCTCCTCTCTCCTTTGGCTCGCTCTCTCCTCGGCTCTATCACATCTCGCTTTCCCATTCCTTTCCCACTGGCCTTCTCCTTTGCAATTTCTAAATACTCTTCCATATGTTGTTGATCATACCTCAAACTCCTTTCCAACCTATTGAACCTCAAGTTCATACATTCTTCAGATCGACGCATCTTGAACATATAAGTCTCATAACCCACTGGATCTATCTTCCTTCCTCCTGTACAGACGGTGTCGGTAACTCCATTCTTTGCACCAAACCCCTAACATCTCCTACATCACTTTCATGCATCTACAACACAGTAGCATAATTTGTTAACCTCATCTCTCGAACTGGAGGGGTCAAGATGGAACTCATAGGCACCTCGGCTCTCTTGCACAATCTGGTAATCAAATATGGAAACGCCGGGGCCTTCGAATTATGATGATATATATTCCACATCTCATTCCATATCACCTCTCATACGTCGATGTATTGCCCCCTTACTATACTATAAATCAACTTGGTTCTTTGCTCCTTCAAGTCTCCAAAATAGCTACTCGGTAAAATATTGTGTTATACTATATATTGCCACACCCACGCAATAATAGTAAGTCACTTCTTTGGGATCATCTTCTCATTGCTTGAGAAACCCCTCCAAGCAAATCTATGGTATTATATCTCCCCACGTCTCCATCTCCATTGCTCCACGTCCACTCCACGAATCCTCATTATATTGTTCATCTCATTAAAATTCATCATCTCCGCATAAAACTCCTTCACTAGTTGATCTTCTTACCCACATGGTACCATCTTAGTCACCTTCTTCCTGCCACGACTCTCAATCTCATCACTCAAATATGGGCAAATAGAAAAAACCTCCTAGTCTTTACCTCTCTCGGCATAACATTTCCTATTGTTGAGCTTTGATGATGTCCAATTGCTTTCTCCTATCTCCCACGGTCATCCTTCTATCATCGGAGCACTACTACTTGCTCCTCATCTGGAACTACTTTCTTCTCTACTTCCATTTCCACTGGTTCTAGCACGCTTGTTTCTTCTAGAAGCCATCCTGCAAAGTTCAAGTGTTAGTTGACAAGAACGTATAAAACAGTTAAGTACTTTATCTTTCATGCATAATCACGTTAAACAAAATCTCTCCCAAACCTTGCGTTTTACTAAACATCCAAACAATACCACATATCAATCAAGCAAAGTCACTTAACGAGCGAGAAGCTAGAAGATAAGACATGATAATCAGCTTCAAGCACTTTTAATCCCATATTATTAATTTTTAAAAAGTTCATTTGTTTCCAACACTACAACTGTACTTCTGCATACCTTTTTATAACACTTCCGAACACTACTTATTCTAAATTCATTAGTTTATCTAATTTTTATGTAACTTGGAACTTCTTAACATTCCCTTAGTGACCTCAGAAAGTCACCAACCAGCCTAAGTTAATCAACAAGGCCTAGTGACATCCGAGCTAGTATGCGCTTAATCATCACAAGAAGTGATGTCAAGCACATACACGTAGACTGCACAGAACTAAGTAATACCAACTCATTCAAAGTTGTTTAAGAAAGCGACAGACGGGCGCTAGAAGCAATAAAAAAAAATTTAGAAATTGCAGAGGTAATTGCATAAAGCTAAACTGTTTCGAAGCGTAAAGCACTAGTGCAATTACTTGCCAGCATAGCAACTTTCAACCAACAACAGCTACAACCTTGGTGATTACCGGCAGTATATAGCTTGATCTATATGCGGGGGGATCTACTTGATCTCTGTCCCTAGTTCTTGTTCAATCCTATACCTGAAAGGTGAAGGAACATAAACATCAGAAAACTTCAAATAAATCTTAAAAAAGAAAAGTTTATTACTATTATTTATTAGGAAAAAAGAAAAAGAAAGAGGAAAGGAAAGAAGTGCATACAAATTAAAACGATCCTCATAGGTGATCAGATTCACAGCTAGTCCCAGGTGTCCAAACCTTCCAGATCGACCAACCTATATTAAACATAAAGAATAATGAAAAATAAATCACACATAAAAATAAACGGGCAAAATCTGAGCACCTACCCTGTGCAAATAAGTTTCTGAGTTTTTGGGGAAGTCGAAGTTGATGACAACATTGACTGCTTGAATATCTATTCCTCTAGTGAATAAATCTGCATATTACATTCCAACAGGAGGGAGAAATTACACGTAATCGTATAAAGAAGTACATAGCGAGAAGACAGGATAAGTACATAGAGAGAAGAAGGGATAAGTAGGAGACATAAGAATTAACACATGATTTGTTTCCAAAAGATCCATCTTTTCTTAATCTGATACCATCAGTAAAAAGTCCAAGCGTGGAATATAAACTAATGGCTACTGCTAACAATGGCAGCAAAATAAGTAGGAATACTCTCCATCTAGTGGTAAAGTTTCTAAATCATCAAAGTGGCATCCATTACGAAAAGCCTTCATACAGGACAGTATGCAAAAAAAATGAACTTGGGAACTTTGTGGCGGATGGACTGTTCTACCTAGCTTCTTTTCAGCTCATTTTCTGAAGCAGATCCAATTCTTTGCCTCTAATACAAGGGAGAATCAAGGAACCTGAACTCCCCGACATATAGTGTCAAATGTTTGTAAAATTAAAGCATCTAAACCTTCGAATACACGATTGGCTTAAATGTTAAAATTAAGAACTCATAAATAAATAAAAGATTTGTCCACTCTAAGAATTTCAACTTGAAACAAAAGACTGAAATATGTCCGAAGAAGACCTAGATAACATACCAGTGCAAACAAGATTCCTGCAGGCCCCGTTGCGGAAGTCATGAAATACTCTGTTGCGATGATCTTGAAGCATCTTGGCATGAATATAGAAACAAGAGTAGCCAAGTTCCGTGATTTTCTTGGCAAGAAGTTCGACACGATTCACTGAATTACAGAAAATAATTGATTGGTTTATTTGAAGCTGCAGAGAGGGAAAACATAAATTAAATTCAAACACTAAATCGTGATCAATGGCAGAAGATACTTTGTGTAACTAATTAACAAATGGATTTATAAGTATTCTGAACCTTCGAGAAGAGAGTGTTAAGGCAGTGAACTTTTTGTCTTTCTTCCACAAAAGCATAATACTGCGCTATACCCTTCAGAGTAAGCTCATCCATGAGGTTAATGACATATGGTTTTCGCAGATATCTATCTTTCACCGAAACAGGAAATGTGGCCGAGAACATAAGTATCTGACGATGCGTAGGAAAAAATTGAATCAACTGCTCAATCGAAGGTTGAAACTCCGGTGACAATAGCTTATCAGCCTGAAATAATTAGCAAATAGAGAGAAAGTTACATCAAATTCTGATATATTAAACTTTTAGATATTTAGTGATGCATAACATATAGCAAGCGGAGATTCCCACAACAGAGATAAAAGACCCGTAACCAACAAAAAAGGTATAGTATTCATTTACTCAAACACCACTTCACATAAGTTATGATTCTCACACGAACTATTTCCACAAATTCCCACCCCCCTCCTTAGATTTGAATACATTTTCTATAAACCCGGCCATAAAATATTCGATGTAAAGCACCATCCACTATGTTCCATGCTCATGCATTATATTTACAACTGCCAACAGCAGCAATTGAATTCTGAAGACTAAATCATTAGGAGCAGAAAAGGATAGCTCCAAAAAAAAAAAAGCAAAGTTAATTAAAGATGTTAAAATGATCCCAGGAGAATAAAAGAAAACAAAAAAAAGTCATTTAGAACTCTGATCTACTAAAAGAAAATATAGATACTTGAAAGTTTAGTACCTCATCCATTACAAGCACAGAGCAGTCATTCAAGACGCATATTCCCCTTCTAGCAAGATCAAGAATTCTTCCGGGTGTTCCAACAAGCAAATGAACTGGCTGATAAAGACGCATTATGTCATCTTTCAAGCTAGTTCCACCAGTAGTGACCATGACTTGAATGCTTAAGTGCTTCCCAAGCTCTTTACAAACTTGAGATGTTTGAAGAGCCAATTCTCTTGTTGGGACAAGAATAATAACTGAACGGAACAAAACAAGCAAGACACCAGGATAAGCATTGAGGAATGCACAACTGAGGAATGCATATTTTTGTTCAAATGCGTGCATGCTTAAACCAACAGATAGATAATGGAGAGATGATATTGTCCTTTTTGAATAGATATCATTCAAATCCTGAGTAGCGTACGACATTCATATTAACAGAACACAAGTCTAAAGCTCCTAAGAAAGTGGAGAGATCCCAGACAAACTTTGATTTGAATGGACATGATTCGAACCTTGAATAGCGTTCTTATCTTGATCAATTTTTTCCAGAGCAGGAATGCAAAAGGCAGCAGTTTTTCCCCGTTCCATTCTTGGCCCTAGCCAATATATCATTTCCAGTGAGTGCAATGGGAATACTCTCCTCCTGGATTGGAGATGGCCTCTCAAAACCTTTCTCATAAATGCCCATAAGAAGCTCACGCTTCAAAAAGTAGTCTTCAAATTCACTTCCTTTGGTAGCTGTAACATCCGGGTGTACAAACAAATATAGGCTAGAGCGGTCAGGAGACTAGTTTCTATAAACATCCTACATACAATGTAAAGAATGTCGACAATTAAGTGACTTTTTGCTGCAGCATGCAAAAAGAAAAAGCCATTGAAAATCTTACCTCAGTTCTATAACGCGTGTCTACTGGAGGTAACTTCAAACTTGCCTTCCAATCCTGTGAACTGGTTAAGAATAGCAATGCCAACAATCAATATCGGTCAATCATGATTAAATAATCATAGACTTGCAACACAAAAGAATGAAAGGATAAGCTCCGGGAGTGCAAGATTACTAAATCCTAAATAAAATATAAATAACAATCTACGACAGAAGAAAAGAAATGAAAAAAGGGTGGAGCTGCATCTCTTCCGCCAAGATCTTACTATCAAGGACTTGATTGCCATGAGTTTCTCATCTCATTCTAAAATCTTAAACAGAGGCTTATACAGTTAAACCAGGCTTAAGACAACTGCATCATCTTGAATACCAACAGAGAATTTCACAACCAAAAAGAGCCATTCCCTAGCAAATTGTCTACCGAATAACATAGATAAATTTAGACACCAATATAATACTTCATGCGAAGTGGCAAGGAAATCCTAAATGCAGTTTTAGGTACTAGTACTATTCTGATAATAACAATAATCCCTAACCAATCAAAGTTTAAGCAAACTACAAGACATCCAATTACATAGAGAAACTTGACCACAATAAACTACTTCACAATAACTGGCAAGGATGTCCTAAACGCAACTTCATGTACTACAATTTCTAATTATAACAATCTTTAACCAATCAAAGTTTACGCGAGCTAAAAAGCTAGGATCGACAGTAAGACAAATAAAATACTTTACGGTAACTGTGCAGGAAATCCTAAATGCAGTTTCATGTACTATCATTCCGAAGATAACAACAATCAATAACTAATCGAAGTTTAAGCAAGCTACAAAACCTGGAATCAACAGCTTCGACTTAAGACTATCTATTGAATGACGTATACAAACTCAAAACTAATAAAATACTTCACGCCAACTAGCAAGGAAATCCCAAAACCAGTTTCATATACTTTAATTCCAGTTATAAAAACATTTTGAGTTTAAGCAACCTACAAAACCTCAAATCGACAGCTTCCGGCTTAAAACTAATACCGAGAAACTCGATCCAATAAAATACTTCAAGCGGCAGCTAGCAAGGAAATCCTAAATGCAGTTTCATACTATAATTCCAATTATAACAACAATCTTTAACCAAATCAAAATTTAGGCAAACTACAAATCCTCGAATCGACAGCTCCCGATTTAAGAGTATCTACCGGATAACACTGATAGCATACTTTGCCCAAACTAGCAAGGAAATTATAAATGCAGTTTCATATTACAATTCCAATTATAACAAAATTAAACTAATTAAAGTTTACACAAACTACAAAACCTCGAATCGACAGCAGCTTCCGACTGAACCGTCTTCTCCATCTCATCGACACTCGAATCAGCTTCTGATTGAATCGTTCTCCTCATCCATTGCTGTTGCTGAGCATTATGAAACATTTGATTGTTCGAATAATTACTATTCCTCTGAGCATACAGTTGAGCGCCAGGGTTTCGCGGGAAAAAGCTAGGGTTTGGCCCTTGCATTCCGCCCCCACCACCTCGGCGGCGGATATTTTGGTCGTGAACCATTTTTTAAACCCGAATTTCACTAATCACTGATAGAAATTAACAACAGATAAGTGGATTGTATAGTTTCTAATTGAATTCACTGAAGATTTCGGAAATGTTCGGGGAAAGAGATTGAACTGAGCGTTGAAAGAGAGTGACTGTGTAATCTAGAAAGTTATCTATATTTGCTATTTAGGTACCTCTATTTCATCTCATTTCCTAATAAGGCCACATCTAGCTCATAATTTTCTCCTTCTTTCAAAACAATACTCACGAAAAGTACACATATGATATCACAAGGTCATACTCGCAAAAAATTATAGTCGTATACGTAACGAGCAATTTGATGAATATTGACCAGTAATATACTTGTGGATATCAATACATTATACATATTTTTTAATATATTGAGATATTGTTTTTGGAGTATATTGAAATACAGACTCTATATTTAGAGGCGAGAGGCCCTATATGTTTAATAGTAAATGACATTATACAAAAGATTTTAAAAAGTGTGAGACTTGTCAAGTACGTTTACTTAATTTTATGAGTTATACTGAATTGAACTAAATATAATAGAATTAATCTGAATTTGTTTTAATATAAATTTCATTTTTAGAACTTAACTTTATTATAACTGAATTAAACTAAATTGTATGTTTTTCAAATTAAAGAGAATAAGACCTTATTTGTTGAAAACTTTTCAACACGGCCTGTTTCACCAATGAAACAAAAGATGTGAATCGGAATGCTAAATGGCACAAATGCGGAAAATATAAAACTAAAGGACCAAAATTACAAACCAAAAGCATTTATATATGGCCTAACACAAACAAAATGGAGAGTTTCACAAACTAAACCAACTTCTCTTCTTCTTTAGTACAGTCGACGATCTTATCCAACAAATCATTCTTGAAGTTTTCATTTCTCCCATAGTAATTTACTTCCCATTTCACCATAATTAACTGCATCAAACCTTGACTTTACAGCATCAATGGAAGAATCAAGAAACTGCGTGATCACGCTGGTAATTAGTTATCCACACTCTTATTAACTGATTAAACAATCAATTTAACCATCCAGTCATCAAGATTTTGATAATGGTTTGTGATTACAGAGAAAGAATCCTCAAAGGTGAAAGGAAAAGGTTGTTATAGGTTGTGGAGCTGGTTTTGGAGGTGATCGACCAATGGCGGCACTGAAACTGCTGCAGAGAGTGGAAGAGTTGGACTATTTGGTGCTGGAGTGCTTGGCGGAACGGACGTTAGCGGAGCGTTTTCGTGAGATGAAGTCGGGTGGAAAGGGCTACGATCCTCGCAGTATGGTGTTGATTCTAAAGTTCTTTACTTTAGTTGTTTGTGGGGGCTAGTTTATGTTATTATGGAAATGATGGTACTTTGAAATTTTACTGTTTAGTGGTTGTTAGTTAGATTATGGATTGAATATTTGAGCATTGTTAATTTTGTGAATGTGAAGAGAGGAAAATGATATGAATTCAATCTTTACTAAACAACCATGGAGTGAAGTATGTTTGGGGATGCTAAAAGATTGGAACCTTTCAAGAGTTTTGCAAAACGTTTGATAATGTTGAATTTATGAAGTGGGAAAAAGAAGTCTAACAATGAAAGTTTTTTCTGTTTCTTGTGGATTCGAGAAGAGAAACCTTTCGGATTTCCAGTGGAGAAGTTTCGAAATTTTGATCAATCTTTACAGCATGGAAAATGAGGGTAAACCGATTTTCAGTAGCAATTGTTTCTACTATGATTGCCGATTTATGTGGGAAAGTAACTCAACAAATGAAGATATAACTGAACTTTCAGATATGATAATTTTGGGCAGCGGTTGTAAGTTTTTTATTGTGGGTTCTTGTGTTAGACTTGTTACATAGCATATTTACTGAATGAAGCAAGAAAACTGCTATTGTACATAATAGGTTCGGTTTATGCTGGTTTCTTTTCATTAATTGGCGAAGTACAGAAATTGTATTGCTTTTGATGAATTCGTCAATGCATTTGTAGTTTCTGAGTGGATGCAGTTGCTTCTACCGCTGGCTGTGGAGAGAGGAGTCTGCATAATCACTAATATGGGTGCAAGTAAGCGTTTTGAACTGTAAGATTAGCTTGCCTTGTGGTTTTGTTCTTATTAATACTCTATGTGGTTTTCACTTAATTGTTTGAAAGAACCTTCTTTACTTTGTATATAAGCATAATATACGCATTTTTGTTTTGCAACTTGTGAAGAGAATCCGTATGTTGCTCAGGAAGAGATCTTACAAATCGCAAGCAAATTGGGGATTAGTATAAGGGTTGCCCTGGCTTATCAATCATCTGTTTCTGATATCGGTACCTATTCTGCATCAGATAGAAGATATTAGATAAAATCCTGTATTAATAAGTGTTGGCATCACATACTTAACCCTAACAATTTTTTTTCTGAGTTTCTCGTATATTCAGGAGTGGATGATCATTCGAAAATTGTGGATGACGTAAGGTTTTCCCTCTCTTTAAGCATTCCTGTGTAGCATATCAGAATCCTCGTAGATTTTATGAGTATTCCATTGACATCTCGTCAGTTAAAATTGGTGCGTGTAGGATGTCAGTGTGTATATGGGAGCAGATCCAATTGTCGAATGCCTACAGAGGCACACGCCAGATGTTATAATTACTTCTCGGGTTGCTGATGCTGCTTTATTCTTAGCTCCAATGGTAAAAAGAATTGAACGCAAATCACCTTCTAACTGCTAAATAAGGACGTTGCCACGAGGATGACTACTTTGGTTTGATCAGGTTTACGAGTTAGGATGGAACTGGGACGACTTGCACCTCCTGGCTCAAGGTACTCTGGCCGGACACCTGCTGGAATGTGGTTGTCAACTCACAGGCGGATATTATATGCATCCAGGTGACGTTTCACTTAATGATAGAGCTGACACACATTGTTCACCACTTTAATTAAGTGTATGTTTGCAAAAGTTTTAAATTTTCAAATTCGATTCTGCAGAAACCAGTGTTTGCAAAACCAGTTTTTCAGAAACTAGAGCTAATAAGACACTATAGAAACTGTTTCTGGGTGAAACATCTCTTGAGTTGATTTTCAAAACAGTTTCTGCATCTGATAAACTTTTTCAAAAAGGCACTTAATCATTATTTGAAATGAGTTTCATTGTGGCCGTATGCTTTTCTCTAGGTGATAAACATAGAAATACGGCTTTTGAAGATCTCCTCAACGTGTCCCTTCCGTTTGCCGAAGTTACATTTAACGGGACAATATGTGTTGCGAAAGCGGAAGGCACTGGTGGAGTTCTAAGTTTTAGCACTTGTGCCGAACAACTTCTTTATGAAATTGGGGATCCTAGTGCCTACATCACACCAGATGTGGTAAGTATGGTTGCAAAACTGAAACTTGTCTACAATATGATTAGTGTTTGAATGAAAGTTCTAGAAGATATTCAAATGCATTATTCTTTATTCGATTAACAGATTATAGATGTTCGAGATGTGACATTTCAACCAATATCTAATAGCAAAGTTTTATGTGCCGGTGCGAAACCTGCTCCAGGATCAGTACCTCAGAAATTACTGCTGCTAAGATCAAAGGTATAACTCACCTGCTAACAACCCACCCCCCCGCGACATCTGTAGTTCTTGTTCTTAGTAGGCCTTATCGTTCCATTCTACGGAATAAACTAAAGGTTGTTCTTTGTTTTCTTGGTTTACGATGCTTTTCATTGTTTCCAGGACAGTGGATGGAAAGGCTGGGGAGAAATCTCTTACGGAGGTCACAAATCAGTCGAACGTGCTAAAGCTGCTGATTTTCTGGTACATACATAATCATGCATTCATATTGTGGTCAGCAGCAGCAAGATGTCACGCAAACTTAACTTTGTTAAGCGAATCATTCTTCCCATTTAGGTAAGGGCGTGGACAGAAGAACTATATCCCGGCATTAGCAACCACATTGTATCCTATATTATTTGGGTAGATAGCATAAAGGCAACATGTGTGTGCGATACATTGCCAAGTAGTGGAGACATTAGGTTGCGGATGGACGGATTGTTTGAGAAAGAGGATCATGCAATCCAGTTTACGAAAGAGTTCACCCCTTTATACACCAATGGCCCAGCTGGTGGCGGCGGCGGCATTAGGTAACTAGTTTTATTCCGATTTTAGTTACCGTTTTCTGGATTTTTTTATCAACCAGTTTTCCCCATACTTTTTTATTCTTTTTCTTTTTTTTAAAATTGATGCAGCACCGGATACAAGAAAGAGATCATTCTCGAGAAAGAACTGGTACGTCACACTCACCTCTGTTCGATTCTTGTTGTCCCTGATGCAGCTTGTCAATATTCGTTCATCTTGTCGTTACAGCTTGTCAATATTCGTTCATCTTGTCGTCCCTTTTTTTTTTTCCACCCAGGTGGGACGTGAATGCGTTCACTGGCAAACTTCTGTATCCGGAAACAACATTATCAGCTCAAATGATCAACATACCACCCACACAGTTCAAAAACCATTGTACGCTTCACATAACTCGAGCAACAAGCTGTTAGTTCCCGAAAGTCAGCCTGTGCCAGCTGGCCAAATGATTCATCTCTACGATGTAGCACATAGCTGGGCAGGTGACAAAGGAAATGATCTAAACTTTTCTCTGAACCCACATCACCCACCTTATATCGAGAGGCTTAAGACGATCGTGACACCACAATGGGTAAAGGAAACCAAACCAAACCAAACGTACCCAATTCCCGCCTGTAGGCAGGGTATAGGGATGATAAGATGTACGCAGTCATACCCCTAAGGAGATTGTTTCCGTAGAGACCCTCCAGCTCATATGCAACTGGACGATCAATAATGGTTCCCCATTTACCGTCCATGGTGACTCAAACCCCCGACCTATCGGTT
>JAYMSH010000385.1:0-11530 GCA_036897905.1 Aragoa cleefii | reverse complement strand
TAAAACGGACCGAAATTATGGAATGCAACCTTTAAAACCTCAGTGGGTAAGTTTTTAATATATATATATAAATTATAAGTGTGTTTGAACTGACCTACTTTTATTGTTTGTTGGTTAATCAACTTTGTTTTGTTGTATATATATATATATATATTATAAGTGTGTTTGAACTGACCTACTTTTATTGTTTGTTGGTTAATCAACTTTGTTTTGTTGTGACTTGTGACCATATTGTGGCTGCAACTCAAATTTTGCTGGCTTTAGCCGTGTCTTGGCTGGTGATGAACTGCATCCTGAGCATATGATTCCATTCTCTATTGTATTTACTGTTGCTTTCCCATGGTTACCAATTCCACATTACTTGAATGAAAGGGAGTGAAAATTTATACTTCATGTGTGCTGTCAAAATTGTTCTGCAGAAAAATAATATCTTTAACTGACTTGCTAATAGATTTTGGAATGACAAGGTTGAGAGTATCCATTTGTGGATTTAATTCACAGGATATACTCATTGAGTATTAGCAACTGATTTTGAAAAAGAAAACTTGTTATGGAATTATTCGAAGCAAAATCAGGAAAAAGAGTGTTTGAGAAGTTGATTGAGGAAAAAGAGTGTTTGAGAAGTTGATCGTATCTTCTGCTGAAACTAATTGCCAAAGCTTAAAGTTCAGATTTTGGAGGAGTGGTAACTGCAAAAACTGAGTATTCGTTCTACAGTATGCGCTTACAAACACGTCCTTACTCAATTATTAATACCGTTTGTGAAGATGGCCAGATATATTGAGAATCAACAGAAGCTCCAATAAACCTCGGCCCTTCTTTTCTCATTTTATATGGTGATGCATATCCGAAACTAACTTATGAATCTTTCATTTGCAGAAGAAATGGTTTTGCTGCATGACGAGTCCAAATGCAGAAGCTTGACCTGTTTACGCATGTAAGATAAATACCGGACTGGACGATTCATAATAGTGGGGAAAATGTGTCTGTTCTGGAGCTGCGGATGGTACACAGACACTATAGCAGCTCAACTTGTGTGCTGTATAATTGCCTTTTGTGATAGGGAGATGAAATGTTGACTGGATCATTGATTAAAAATTTAAACCCGAATTTGAATTTGTTGCCCTGTGACCTGTAAAGCGTTCCGTGTGTACTGTCTCCAGTCAAAAACCGTTTTGCTGATTGTTTCTATTCGATTTTATTAAGCTCTTTCTCCCCCCAATGCATACCTTAGAAGTACTTATATTACAATCCCGTTGTTAAAAGTTGATTTATGTCTGCAAAATCAGATTTATGTGAAAGAATTACATATTTTTTTTTTTAAATCCTCGTTGAGATAAAGTTGCCCGCTGCTACAAGAATTGTAAATCTATGTCCGAAGATCAACTCATTAAATCTCACAATTGACGTAGTACTGTCATGTAGAAATGTTAATCCTCTTTCATATGATTGTCATTGTTAATATTGTTCAATGGCCACGACTGAAACTAATTCTTTGAATGATTACATTGTAAAATACTACCAACTCGGATGTGAAAATTTACATGATTTTCTCACAAAAAGGTTGTGAGGATTCCCTTGTGCATGTGGATTCACATCCATAATAATATTAAACTCTTGATGCTCCAAGCTTTCTCTCAAACAGTCTTCGGAGGATGTAGACTTGTAAACCACTGGCAAAAATCAGAGCAGCAGACTCGAAAAGGGGTTTGTCGAGTGCTGCTCTGCTCATTTTCTCGTTCGCTGAAATTTTAGTTGAAAAGGCAGAGATAAACAATTAATACTGAAGCAAATTGTTGGTAACTGTAAACTATATGTATGTAGTAACTATAAATATTAGATATGTGAACAAGCATGCTGACTTCTGATAATTGTTCTTGCATACAAATTATGTGTCCCAATATCAGAACTCTGAAGCACCATAGGGATTGCAGTACAAGTCTTATAAGGCTTGAAGTCCTAGAAAGGGGAAACAAAGTATCAACTGATAACGTTTTCACACCTTTGGTTTCTAGAGGCAAGTCAGAAAAAAACAATATAGGAGCATGAATAACAGGAACCCAAAGACAACAGGAGAAAAGTTAATTTCTCATGGATCTCAATATCATGCAAAATGTTGAGCAGTTGGGGATAAGAAGAGATATGGCCCGTCTCTACTTTTGTTAAGAACAAAAATAAATCTAGAAGATATCTGATATACCTCTCTGAATCTTCAGATAAAAACCATGATTCCATATAATTAAAGAAAAAAGAAAAACAAAGTCAACTTTGCAGCCATAACCATGAAATCCCCAAACATGTACTGCATTCACTCACGTAAAAACTAAAGATTATGATTGGGGAAGAAGGCCAAAAAGTATAAATGATAGCACGACTGTTGAGAAAGTTTAAGTGTAATGCACTAATTACCTATTGCCTGTCGATCGGTCTGTGCTTCTAGCCAATGCTGTTCAAATTGAATATTGTACAGAGCCTCCTCTAGTTTCCCAATATGCTCAAAAAGAGGTTTAAAATGCTCTGCATATATATCACCAATTATACAGTAAGGTTAATGGTTAGAAATGGCGCATCCCAAACAATATTCAGGGTAAAGATCAGAAAATCACCATCCTTGGCGTGCTCATCATGGTATAAGAAGTGGGCAGCATGCACGTCAAAATCTAGGGTCTCATGATAAGGGGACTTGTTAGTGAAACAAAACTGATAAACTCCTTGAGTATAAGCCACAAAATCGTGTTTGTCACTAATCTTATCACGAATGTCATGGATCTGTTCGCCATTCGGTCCCTTCACCTGAAATTATTGTGATGATCAACGGGTCAATCTAATAATTCTGAAAATGTACCAAGAAAAAACACGTTCAGATCACGTCATTCAATTCATAATTCTGATTAATGCACCCATGAGATGATTTTTCTTTTAAAGTTGCAACATGTCTATGACATAATTTACAGTGCATTAATAATGGAATGGACGACACATCCCCATATGATAGCTTAAAGACTTGTTTTTATCATGAATACCATTATATATGCATATAAATAGACAATCGTTCACCTTCATACTTCCAACCTTATTCTTTTCATTTGACTACCTAATACAGACCTTACAGTACATCAACACTAACGGTATCAAAAGAAGAAAGTATTCAAGTTCATTTATGTTATACCACATAATATCAACTGACCGTATCTGTCAAAACCTTTACTGAATAAATTCACATAAGGTGCACCAAAAGGTAGGTTTTGCCCACATTTTTTAACCTCAAGTTAATAAGAAAACGAACAAGCATTAAGCTATGATACCAATGTTTGATTAGGCAGAAATTTTACAAGCCAGATTTGTTTCGACAGATACCTTCAGTTAAAGAGATACATTAGCACCCAACCCCACTCCACATACCAACCATTTACCACCATCATTCAGCATAGGGAAAACAAGAAGCAGCTCATAACTATCTCCGGAAATTTCAGAAGTATATATTCATTTCTACCATCAACTGAACTGAGAACTAAGTAAATGTGAATTGAAATATATACACTTATGTGTGTGCGTCGTATGGAGAGCGAGAGAGTGGAGAAGGTGAGAGTTTTACCACAAGGTCAACTCCATCATCACTGTAATGCCATGATCTCTCAGATTTGATCACCACAAACGAGAAATGTACGGTGTGTCCATATTCCACCTTGTGAGAGAAACACTCCTCTCTATCTAAGACAACTCTTATCCCTAACACCCCTCCAGCACTCCCTAAAATCACCAGTAGAGCTACAAGTGGCAACGCAGATCTCATCTGTATCCAAATTAAACAAGTCCATCGATTACTTCGTCTACAGAAACACAAATAGGTATAAAAGGTGCAAAACGAGAACGCAGTTACACACCCAATAAACTAACCACAACAAACATGATACTCATTGATAAAAATGAACGAATACAACGTGTTTGTATTCGAGTTTGCAGGACCAAATTAAAGATATTAAGCCGGAATAAGTTCATGACTAAGTTTCAACATCTTGCTCTGTAAAATCAAGATTGTTAACAAAATAAAGTCCTATGAGCTTTTCAATTCTAGTCAACTCCCGAATCTTAAATCATTGCGAAATTCTAGAACTCGGAATAAAATCAAATTTGACATAATTGAACTGGTCAATCAAACTGAGAAGCAAATCTGCATTTGCACAGTTATATTCGAATGAGAAAGCATGAATAAATCGACTCGATATAAATTCAAAATTCTATAAACCCTAAGCGGAATCAGAAGAAATTGAAATCAATGCTAATCAATCGATAAACAGATCAATAATTGTTTTTGCAGACAATCAGACACGAGATTATAAACTGAAGTCGAAATTGGATGACGAGAAACAATGTTACCTTGGAATCGCTTTGTTTTGTATTTCTGCTGTCGGACAGGGAAGATTTTTGCAGCAAGGGTGGTCAAATAATCGAGTACAGGGGTGAGTAATAATATGATAAATTGGTGATGACGTGGTTTATTTAGTACTGGCCAATGACAGCCAGACGCGTGTCCTACTATTTCATCTTTATTTCCTAAACAATTTATCAATTGGCTGAATAATTTATCAAAAGAAAAATGTTTATTTATTTATGGCGTACCGAGCACCGGCTGATCCTTCCGAATTCGTACAATAGCCTCTAAATCACGTAACTACTAAACGGTATATTTTGTTACGACATATCCATACTTAGAAGATATAAACCTCAATTCAACTCGTACTAGATAAACTTTTTGAATTCACGCAATAACCTTCAAATCACTAAAATCAAGTAACCCGGTCTTTCTGTTGCAACAGCTTCAAATATAGAAGGTATATATCACCTTCTGTTGCAACTAATTCGAACCTAGAAGGTGTAATCCAATTTAGTTCATTGCACCTTCTGTTGCGACAAGTTCAATCCTAAGAGGTACAGATCTCAAATTCAGTTCTTTCTGAGTCTTGCGACTATAGATTTCAAATTCGTTGTCTGTGTAGCTTGAACCGGAAATCAAGTGAATGTTAATTCACTTTTTTAACCATTGCGAGCCTCGAAAGAATATTATCAATCTCAATGAAATACAAAAGTATGGGGAATTGGAATGCAGATCTACCACATCTAGTAATATCAACATGTAATTTAAAATATGTACATTCGAGTCGTGTTAGGATAATGCAACTCATTTAAACACTTACGGTTAATAAAGGGTTACACCAAACTATAACAAGTACACAAAGAAAGAGCAAGCATAGCATATTTCAAAGTTACAGAGCTAGGCATCCTCCCTTTGTCCTTCCTCAAGAAAGCAGCATTGTACAGCGGCAAATTGATCAAAACCAGAACACCACACAGAAGAGTCTGCAAACCAGAGATTTCATAATCCGACTCGAATTTCGCGGCCCAAATCACTTTCGTCACCTTCCCAATGAAACAAAACAGATTGAGCATTGCCAATGACGATAAAACGAAAAACATAGGTGAAGCGGCTCCAAACTCCATTTTCTCTTGCTCGTATCTTTGCAACACGTCATCATCCGATAATTTAGCAGAGATCACAAACGCTGAATCTGAATACCCGAGCAGCTTCAACAAGGTGTCGATCACTGCGAATAGGTAGGAACTTGATCTTTTGTAGAGCCATATTCTTTGCTCGTTCCACCAGCCTAATGCCGTTCCTCCAGACCAGAGAAACTCGGCAATGCTATAAACAAGCTCGGCCATGATCACGTAGGCAAACGGAAGAAACCACAAGCTTGACATCTGAACATTCATATACTCGTCCAGTTGAGTTTAGTTCAAATCAGCTCAATCAGTTCCAATAAACATTCATAAACTCATTACAGTTAAGTTCAGTCAGTTCCAATAAACTTTAGGTGTTCGCATATAGTGCAGAAGTCGTGATCAGTTACAGAAACTCGTTAAGTAGAAAAATCGAGTGTACCTCTGGGAACAAGGGGATGCCTTTGAGCAGATAAAGAGAAGGTATGACGGAGTAGTACAATGTCGCGAAGCAATTTGGAGACCAGAAACAGTACGCGCAATATCCCATTATGAGGCTGAAATTCATCTTCCCAAGTCCATACCACGCAGGGCTGTATTTCGAAAGAAAAATCTGCAAGTCTCCCTCCCACCATCGCTTGTGCTGTACTAGAGTCTGATCGAGGTTTGTCCCAGCAACGCCTAAGAAGCCCTTACGTTCAGGATTGAAGTAAACAGATTTCCATCTTCGGCATTGGATTGATAGACCACTGATCACGTCTTCGACTGGACAGCCATATTTTAAGCCAATCTGCACATGAACGCTCTTATAAGAAAAAGCAATATGATCTTAATCGTTCGATTAATCTTCGAAAAGAGGGAAACAAGAAAAGGGGATAACCTCATGACCCCATTGAGTGTTTTTCTCAGAGGCACAGTTTGCTAGTTCTTTTATTCTTTCTTCCAATTCGGTAACACTTTCTCCAGTTCGCGCTACGCTGTTTTCCTTCCACTCAAACCGGGATCCCTCGTTAAACTCTCTTCCGCATAGAGTGTCCCTTCTATGAAAGCATCCAGTGCCAATGTACAAAGGTCCTCCATAACCATCCAAACCATGAAATTCGACCTGTAATACTGTAAACTAACTTAAAAACACACGAAAGCAATAATGTGCAGTTTGTTGATAAAAAAAGACGTACTCACCTCACTAAGGACTCTGAGGGAACCTCCGTAAAGTTCATTCTTTGTTACATTATGAAAATTCTGCGGAAACTGCACGTAGGCGATCTCGTGACCCTTTTCCTCGTCCAATAAAAAGCAAAGCGCATCCCGGACTGAGGATGAATTGTTCGAGTACATGTCACAATCGACATTCAGAATTACAGCTCCATTGCTGATCTCTGACGATACCCTTATCTGCAGAATTCATTAGCGCATTCGTAACCTCTGTACAACATAGCTACACATTTGAATTTGTTTAAAGTATTGGAACTCACCAACGCGTTCATTGCTCCGGCTTTGAGTTGTGAAGATGTTGCGGTCTCTTCTCCCGAGCCAAGTATACCAAAGTCGGTAATCTGTGTCCTTCAATGTCCTTCGCTTCTTTATCTCTTCCGTCGATCAACATCTGTTTAAAGTACCAAACTCCATCTACTAAGATAACTTACAAATAATAATAAAGACTTTGTTATGGATCATAAACTAGTCCATTTTTGTGTTCACCTACTTGCAGTATGGAGTTATGATCGCCTCGAGACGAAGATGAATCCCAGTTTGAAAAGCCTCTATGACCGAAAAGAGAACTTTTGGAGACGCTTTTAAGTTTTTTCGCAAGTTCTATCCTGTTCTCCATGTTTTTGTACAATTTCTGCACAAGCAGATCACAGAATTAGACCAGTTGCTAATAAACCATTAAATTTACTATATAATGTTGTTAGCCAATACCTTAAGTGAGGCTAACTATTTTGTCTGATATTCGTCATATTTATCCGACTCGGACTTAAAATGAGCTTCTGGTGATCGAGGCTCAACTTTAAATCTCTTGCAATACGGTATCCAATGCTTAGCGAAGTTTGAGGCCTCCAAGAGGACATAGAACGTCAGTTCCGAGCCAGCGTCATCAGAGAGATACACAGACAGTTTCTCGGGCGGGTAATCATACGCCATCACGGATAAAACAGTATTAATCACTAGCATTGGTGGCTCTATCATAGGGTCAGCCGTGCAGACGAAAACGTCCACACCCGGAAGATCATTTCCGTACCTGTTTAATCAGAATCATATTACTCGAAAGTACATTATCATTAAAATCATGCCAACAAAAATGCATTATCAATGAAAATTAACATCTAATTTAAATTTTCCAAGTTCATCAATTTTCCGTTTTCTTAAATTTAACATCTATTTAAACTCTCTTACAAAGTTCGTTTCTAAAGGGCGAATATTGGCATAACGATAAGTTGCTCCACTGGTAAATGACCTGAATGGTCACGTACAATATATCTGCTCTACAAAAGCGGGACCACTTATCGCACAAAGTGTTTGACCGTTTAAAGATAACGCGGATGAAAGCGCTAGCTAAGCAAGTTCGGATAAATTATGTACACGAAAATCGTAAGAAAGACTCCTCAGGAATATTAAAATGAATGGAACAGTGAAGTGAAATAACACACATTTTGGAGAGCCTGTCTTTAAAAGTGCTACGATATACTCGGTTCCAACGATGAGCTTGGGTGAGGATCCAGTAGAACCTGAACCACACCTCTGCAGCGAACATTCCGATCCACCCGAGCCGCCTCCCGCCATCTTCCGGAACATTCGTCGCACGGTAAACCCAAATCAGAACGATTCCGACAAGGTTGGAAGCTGCAAAGAGCTTGTATATCAAGCTTCCCTTTGCTCTCTAGGTCTCAAACAGAGGAGTGTATGATCTGTCAGCCATAGTTTGTTGTATCTATTGGTGAATAAGTGATTGTGACAATTTGTTGTAGTTTTTACGTGTGTGTGTGTATATATACAGGGAAAGAGATGTCAACGGCAGACGCATAAGACAACGTTGTTGTCTGGAAGAAGAAGAAATCATCTCGCACGGCATTATTTTGATCTAAGGTTGCTGAAAGAGTTGAATAATAATTAATTAAAAAAAAGTGCGATTGGAGGTTGGTTGTTAGGTGAGGTCAAGTTAATGTGTGTTCAAAAAAGGGACAATTTTAAACATAAATGCTTAACTTATTAAGGGTGCTTTGCCTAGATTACGCGGGAATCCGCACCCGTTACTTTTAGGGTGCGCATTGAATAAACCCATGTTACGTAATAGTCTGTAAACCACGCTCGCTAAAATAAATCGCACATAGTGCGACAAACTCAAACATAGTGGTAACTGAAACAATTATTATTTAGTATATGCAATTTATGTATTACAATCCATGATATACGGAAATACACATTCGTGTCGGATACATCAAATAAATAGTATACACGTACCACACTTATATCTCTATATTCAACACGTTAAATGTCGTCCCAATATAAAATAATAAAATTAAAAAGATACACGTATCAAATACATATTATATTGTATATCCCATGATTGATTTAACAACATAGCTAATTTGTTCTCATTTTGTGGTAGTTATGACAATATATGTATTTCACACAAGGAATTATGAACTAGTTAATTGATTATAAGATTTAAAACATAATTAAAGTATGTAAGTTTATGTTGATTTAAAAAATATTTTTATCATATGAAAATTTATCATATAAAAAAGATATATTATTAACTAAACATACAATGAAAAATCAACGAATAGTTGTATCTTTATCGTATCGTACTTTAAATTTTTTAAAAATATGTATTTCCGTATAATATCCGTACAATATATGTAACCATTTAGATCAGACTCAATTGGTCTATGAATTCTATTAAAAACTGTTTGTAGAAAGTAATGTGGAATAAGTTTCCACTTTCCTAACAATTACATAAATCCTATTAAGTCAATCAGATTTTGTTATTGATAAATAGTCATGATGAATTACAAATTACAATCAGTGAGTACCGTGTATTTACTGATTATAAATACAGGAAAGTCTTTAAGATGAAACTCATTCGGATTAGTTATGAAAATAGTAAAATGGAGAGCAAAAAAAATGGCTTGAGTTGCATTGTTTTTACTGGGCTCATTTGCGTCGGATTGTGGTAATTATTTGAGTAGCTTGGTGTAATTTTGACTAATAAATAATTATTAATAATTTATATTTTACTAATAATTGTTTCAGCTGCTGGGCCTCGATGGGGATAGATATTTCAACAGAAGAGTGCAGAAAGGCATACAGCACAGGTTAAGAAGCACTTGAGATGCTACTGCAAAATCTCTAAACTCTGGCACCAATTGATTGTCATTATTTTGTCATATGAACAAATGAAATGCTACATCATGTGACAAGTAATTACTGTCAAATAAAATTATTATTACTTTCCGATGACAAATTTCAATGACCCGCGCGATATTCACACCAACCTCAGGGTTCTAAATCGTAACTTGACTGATTTGCATTAATAGACGAATGTTTCTGGAGTGAATGGGCATATGGAAATGATCATTCTCCGAACTCACTCTCCTAAACTAATGTCTGTCATTGTGATTTTGACCCAAAACATACTTTGCTATTTAAAAACAACATATGACTAATACAATTAGTTAGGATCTTAATCTAATCCAAAGTTTCTTAATTCATTTTAATCTAATTCAAAGTGAAAGGAAATTATGTGGAGATGGAATCAGCTCAGCTCAGTCGTACATGGTCCCAAGAAAGTAAAGTTGAAGGGATGAGCCCATTCCCACTTGAATATGTTGTCTTTAGTCTAAAAAACAAATGTATGTTCTGTATCATGACCTGACCTGACCTGACCCACCCAGGCAGCCAGCCAGCCAGAGGAGAATTTGTCCTTGCTTCTAACTCTCTCGTCAGCGTGACACCACAATCCCGACCCAATTGTAAATGGGGGGGATTCAAAACCAAATCTTGAGGTAACCTAAAGACGAAATCATATTTCAATCAAAAAAACTCGAATTTATAGTGGAATGAGATTTTGGTGTTTCAATTATATCAACAAGTAAAATGCTTCATTGTACCCGAGTGAAACTCACACTGAGATTTTGTCTATCTTTTATTATACTTGTTACACCAAACAAATATGTATATTTTCAATAAAATCAATAAATAAATTTAATCTAAATAAATAAAATATTTTGAATTTATGTTTGTGTTGGTATTGAAAGACCACCATGTAACAAAAGATTAGAAGTCTCACATTAAAATACAATACAATTCATTCTAAAAAATTCGCCGATCGCCCCCAATTCAGGTCGGGTTGCCAACGAAATTTCAAGAAAAAATTAAAAATCGCAAGTTGTAGCTCGCTGATGTGAGGCGTCGAACAGTGACTCGTCCGAGCGTGCCAACCATATCAAATTTTCGAATCCGATTTAAAAATCTAATGTTTTGTACTTAACACCCAATATTTTGTACTAAACAACCGATATCTTTACGAATGCTCGTTATTAGTGACAAACCCAAAGTATTTTTCTTTTAAATTGCAAACCCACCCCCATAATTTATCTAATGACATACCCTAAAAAATTTCAATTCACAAAATTATCCCAAAAGTAAATTATAATTTTTCTGAATCGTATTAAATGGAAGCTCAATCTCTCGTCCAAAACACTTAAACAACACAATTGGAAACAACAATCGTGGAGAAAATCAAAATTTATATTTTCTTACTAGGCTGCCATGGATGGAGCTACGAAGCTCGCCACCCATGGACGACGGCGAGTGGAGCAGAGAGCCCTGCTCCTGTTCGAGAATTTTGTTTTCTTTCCTCTTTGTGTTTTATTTATGGGATCGAATATGACCCGCAAATTTTACTAGTTTGTGTGATTTGAATTATGTGAGTTTTCGATCTCTCCCTAATCTATGAACCTTTTTCATGTTTTTTGCCTATATGTTTACAAGATTACGGAATAGAAAAGCAAACCTTTAATCTAAT
>JAYMSH010000384.1:0-11532 GCA_036897905.1 Aragoa cleefii | reverse complement strand
ATACAAAACTTGCCCCCTTAAAAATAAGGAAAAATTTCATCCTTGTCATTCCTTGTGCCTTCACTTCCTTTTCACGAAGTGCCCTGCAAAATCGCAATACATTAGATCAGAACACTCTCGAAAGGTTTGGGTAATATGTATAATTTTGAACTTTTTTGCTCTTTTGGTTTAATTTAGTCACTGTTTGCAAAAGTTTCAGATTTTCAGATTCAAATTCAGATTCTGCATAAAACATTTTTTGCAAAACCAGTTTCTCAGAAACTAGAGGTAAAAAGACACTACATAAATTGTTTCTTGGTGAAACACCTCTGGAGGTGATTCGCAAAACAGTTTTTGCATCTGATAAACTTTTGCAAACAGGCACTAAAGCGCTCCAAACCCCAATCGGTTCGTTTTCATTCATTTATGTCGGTTGTTGTTACGGTTATACACATTTGAGGCGTATCGCCTCTATGTTGTCATTGATCAAGTGTCAATGTTATGGTGCAAAAGCAGCAAACAGAAGTTCCACTACCAGTGCATCATTAACCATGGGGCAGCAGACATATGACACCAAAAAATTTCATTCGGATCTTAAAGCTATTGTGTGTTACTGTCCAAAGTGGACTAGTTGATGGGTGATATTCACTTTAGTGGGCAAGAAATTCTTTTGGAATATCGCAGCTAAAGAATTTCAAATTACGACCAACGGCTAATGAAGAAAGCTTCTGTCTTCCACTTATCTACTTTCTTCACCAATTCTCTGTCGAATAATACTATAATTTCACATCCCATATTTGTTCATTAGCTAGTGCATAACAGTTACATCAGCACATAAAATTCTTGACCATTTTAGGTTCTCTTTATGATCAAGAACTTATTCCAAATTCCAAAACAAAGCGAATGAACATTAGCGTACGGATTGTGCTTACATAGGCATGCAATTAACTAATCTTCTACGAATAAGTTTGGTAAGAGCCGTGCTCTTGAAACTTATAGCACCATGCAAATGATCAAAAGTTTAAACTGGAAATCAAGAAAACACACCTAAACAGAGAAACTTGAGCTAGATTTGAAGGCCACCACATCTCAACTGGATCCACCAAGTATTTTCTCAACATGCCAGCCCATCCATATCCAAGTATCTGTAATCATACAAAGAAACAAAATGCTAAGAACCAATCACAATTACATAGCACTTCAAAAAGTAAAAAAGGGGGGCCATTTACAATGGTCCTTGTACCAAAGAACACAGAAGTCTAAACCTACTGCTTTAGGGGCAGGGGGTAACTGCCCCCTCAGTTCCTCACACTGCACCTTTTCCAATTTCAGGAATGTTTCTTTTCACCATTTTTAAATTCTTCAAAATAGGATTTTGCCCCCTAAAATTTATTTTTAACTCCGCCTCTGTTCACTAGTAAATATGCCACGCCACCGTGTTTCGAAATATATCCATCAAAACCTCATCCTCACACAATCAATGGAATTAGTTGAACCATCCATTTCTTGCTATTTGTTCTGTTCAAAAACAGTACATACATGACAAACTCAATCAAGTCAAGTCTTTTAACAAAATGAGAAACTAATGGTCCTCTCATTTTCTCCTAATAATACCAACCATCTTGCTTAGGAAAACATACACCATGCCTTCACATGTCTCTGTAATCAGACTAAACAACAAAAACCCACGCATAGTTTTCAACATACGGTGACTTAATCAAACCAGAATAAATAAAGGAAATGGATCAAGTCATTTTTTCCTCTTCCCAATAAAAAAATCAACCCTTTTCTTCTTCCAGATCAGATGATTCTCTCTTGATAGTTTCATGAGAATCTATTCCCAATCTTGAAATATCAAAACCCCATCCAGTCTCACTATATTAAACCCACAAATAACAAAAAAGAAACAAAAAATTCCACCAAAATTCAGGGATAATAAGGTAATAATAATAACAACTCTAAATGTATTTTTTCACTTTTCCACCAAAAACGTCGAAACGATTCCACTCCTGAGATACACCAAACAAATCAAAAATAAAAGTTCCAGCTATATACCTCGAAAACGAAACTTAGAACAAGCAAAAGATCGAAACTTTAATAAGAAAAAGATAAGTACTACATACCTGAGTAGTCAAGACAATGAATTTCACCCAAAATCCAAACTTTTAAGGCATTCAAAACAAAAAACAACAAAAATCTTCCAATCCCACCTCAAAATTCAACTAATCAAACGATATCACAAAACCATAACTTCAATCAACACATGCTTATAAACAAAAGTACTTCATAAACGAAAACAAGAACTTGGTTACGGACAATGAAGGGTGGCTCAGCAAAGCAGTTGGGTTCGAGTCTCCCTGGACGGCAGACGGCGAAATAATGATAAACAAGAAGTACAACTTGGTAACATATACCTGAGTAGTCAAGACAATCAAAAGGGCACAGAGGAAATTAACACTCTGCTTATAATACGCCTTCATAACCGTAATCGCACCAATCGAGTACGCATCACCACCACCATTCGACACGCCACAGTTCGCCATGACCGTGATAATGACATGCTCCTTGATGTTAAAGGGGCCCGGGTTCAAAGTGAACTTCCACCCGAACAGCGTGTACTCCTTCTCCGGCAGCGTGGCCGCCATGAGACGGCCGAGGGGGAGGACGGAAATCTGCATTAGGATGGCGGAGATGGTGAGAGGTTGGGTTCGGTAGATGAAGAAGGTGTTGAGGAAGATGAGGACTGTGCAGGAGGTGAGGCCGAGGGTCCAGGCTCGGAATGTCATGACGGGGAGATGTGGGTCGTCGGTTTCCGGGACCACCAGGGCGACTTCCTCGATGAAGCATCGTTCGGTGGTGGTGTCGCCGTTGGCGGGTTTTTCGGTGGTGGGAGAGTTGGAGACCATTGTCAGAGAGTTTTCCTGCTGCTGTCCAAGTTTTAGCTCACTGGTGTTTTGTCGTGACATATTTAAAGAGGAAGAGGAATTAAGGCAACTTGTGTGGGATTATTACATTAATCCGTCCCATTCGGACTTTTCTTTTTTTTTTCTATTTTTTTTTATCTTTCTCATAAGCCACTTTTTAAGATTACTTCCCTATTCTATTTGAATTTACATTTTTTACAATTATTAAGAAAAGAGAAAATTAAATCATCATACTTTATTAGACGATTATATTTCAAATAAATTTATTTTAGTCAAACAATAACTTATAAAAAAAAAGTAAAAGTGACTTTTTGCAACACTTTTATTTTTTTTATGTATCTTTTGAATTTATATGTTATTATTTGATTAAAAGAGATTTATATGTGATTAGTCTGTAAGAAAGAAGAATAATAATGAATAAATAATGTAAATAAGTTATTGTTTGAGTAATAAATGAATAAAGAATGAATGAATGAATTGAGATAAAATTGTAAATATATGAGGTAATTTGTGGACCTATCTGAATAAAGAAAAATAAAAATAATATCATTTCTGACACGGCACATTTGTATCTGACGTCTAATATGAAAAATTGGTACATTTCAAACCGGATTGAGGGACTATTATATACTTTTAATACTAATAGGTAAACATCGAAATTTTGGATGAGGTAGGATTGATTAGTATTTAGGGATATACTTATTATAAAGAGAACATATGAGCACTTTTTTCAACTTCCTGTCCAAGTAGAGAAAATACTACTCCCTCATATTATTTTTATGTTAGGTTTTTAACATTGTGTACATTTTCAAAATATTTGACATTTTAACATGTCCTCTCTTTTCTAACCTCACTGAATCTATAAAGAGCTTGATAAATTCCTCTATGTGGAATGATTCCACTAATTACTTTCGTGCATTGATAACACAATAAACCAAACCAAATATACCCAATTCCAACCCGCATGCAGGGTATGGAAAGGGTAAAATGTACGCAGTCATACCCATAAGGAGACTGTTTCCGTAGAGACTCTCGGCTCATATGCAACTGAATGATCAATGATGGTTCCCCATTTACCGCTCATGGTGACTCGAACCCCTGACCTATCGATTGAAGGGAAAGCGTTTTGCCAACTGCGCCACGCTTCGTTGTCTTGATAACACAATGAGTAAATAAATATGATTACTATATAGGATAGGATATATTTACAAATAATGGATCCCAAAAATGACTCATTAATGGAATACAAAATTGCTGAAAAGTCGAAAAAGAAAAAAGAAAAAACATGAAAGTTTGTAAAGAAGAGAGCACCAAAAGATAATCACGAATACTTATAGTCGACGGTGGATAGAACCGTCTTAATCGTCATTTTAATGTGCTTAAACTTGTCCGACTTTGAATTGAACCTTGGACATGGCAACAATCTAACCACTAGCCCTAAAGCTCAATTTACTATGCTCGCCTAAAACGTTTTAGGCCTATGTGAGCAATGAAATCAAAAGGTAAGACTTATAATGACTACTGCAAGTCAGAAGCGACGAAATCCAGCTCCTTCGAACCTTTAACAACTTGATACTCTTATTTTGATTCTCTATATAAATGGTGCACTTGAGATGCAAAGTGAAGTGTATAATTGTAAAGAACAAGCCCAAATACAAATACGAAGATGATTGTGATTGTTGTTTTATATAGGCTACTAAATCCACTCAAATCTCAAACAATTGAAGCACCATAAGCAAGTATTAGGAGGTTCCTCGTCAAGCCTAATTAAGTTGGAAGGTGGAATACTAAAAAGGTCATAAGCCCTCTCATTTACTTTTTACACCAAAAGTTCTAACAGGCTTAGGAGACTGTTGATAGTCTAACAGGCTTCCTTAAGAGATTGTCATTCGTTACCCTCGGCATGATGGAGATAATTGTAATGGTATACTTCTAAAGATGTGCCATGGGATCATCGAGAGGTTTTCTCTTTCAAAGAGACCGTCTACTTCTTGTGGACGTCTTATTAGAAGAAAATGTAAAGGAGTCATATATTACTTAATTGGACATTCACATTTCTTGAGTAGAAAGAAAAACGACTTATAAGATTTTACATTTATTTTCCGTACACTCGAAATTAGTTACTATTCCCGTGGAAACACACTTTTCACAAAAAAAGAAGCGTGAGGGCAAGAAAGAAGGGAAAATAATTTTGCACGACTAATGCAGCAAAAATCAACAAAGAAAAATGAATCCGTACATAATAATCTCGTCTAAACCATTAAAAATATATTAATTTTCAGCAAACTTCAAAGATTTAACAAAATATGAACATAACTCATAACTCCAGCTTTGTGTGTTCGGCATGGAAGATAACTATTAATTGGACATATCTCAAAACCAAACCAAACCAAACATACCCAAATCCCGCACGTATGCAGGGTATGGGGGGTAAGATGTACGCAGTCATACCCGTACGGAGAGTGTTTCCGAAGAGACCCCCGGCTCAAACCTTAATTGGACATATATCACCATGGATGAAACTAGCAGGGCCGGTTGTAAAATTCAGGGGCCCTGTACGAAATTTTAAAATTAGGTCCTAAATATAATACAAAAAAGTTAAAAGAAAAGATAGAAAAAAATAACACACACACATGTGTGTGAAAGAATATTCACGGGCGCTTATTTGGGCAATGTTTGTGTGTGTGAAAGAATATTCACGGGCGCTTATTTGGGCGCAATCCCTTTCGTAAAATGAAATTCAAAAAATAAAATAAAAGAAAAAAAATAAAGTTTGAGTATTATTCTTTTCTTTACAATTACAAATTTTAAAAAATGAAAGAAAGGAAAGAAAATAAGTTAATTATGAAAAATGAAAGAAAGGAAAGAAAAGAAGTAAAAAATAAAATAGGGAAAGAAAGAAAAGAAGTAAAAAATAAAATTGGGAAAGAAAGGAAGGAAAAGAAATTAATTCTAAAAAATGAAAGAAAATAAATTAAAAAGGGAAAAATAATCAACACTGGCGCGGCTCGAACCAGCAGCACCAACATGCACTATGTATAAAATGTCGTACTTTTCTTGTTAGAATTAAATATACTTTAGGCAAACAAAATATATTATTACACCCCTGGATGTTTTGGGTCCTGTGCGAGCGCACTGCTCACACAGGCCCAAAACCGAGATTGGAAACTAGGGCTGGCAATATGGATAAATACCACATGTTTACGAATACGATTCGGATCTACATGGATTGGATTCATTTTCAATTCAACTGGATCAGATCCAACGGTTTCTTAAGTGGTTTGTATTCACGGTTGATTCATATAGTTCCAATATGAATCCTTCTGGAAGCATTGAAACTTAAATTAATGGAGTTAGTTCTTATGCAATACAATGAATAATTATAGCTAATTATAGTTAACGCTCCATTTTAAGTTTTATAGTAGATTACTAATATCAGTTAAAATTTATTTAAGTCATTGGTAATATAAACAAATGTGTGGTTATACATGGATAAAAAATGGATCGGAACTAGATCCTCATCCGATTCAAATCCATATTAGAACCACTTAATAAATCTATTTCCAACCCAATACATATGGATCCGATCCAATTAAAATCCGATCAATGACCTAATTTTCGCACTCCTAGATAAAACTTTCCATGGCGTATACAAAGAAGAAAAGAGAAAAGGAAAATGTGGGACTATCACGCCCCCGGACAATATCTGAGACGGATCTCGTCTTTCTTCTATAAACAAGTGGAGGATGTTATTTGTGTTTTTGGAAAGGCTCTCACTTGGTCCATGGAAATAATAGTTGGGGTGGCTTGAGAGGTGTGGTGGGGTGATGCACGATTAGAATTGATTTCGCAAACAACGTGAGAATTCATAACCTACACTTTTGGGGTGCGCATTCAGTGACCCCGCCCCTCCATCCCAAAATCTACATAATCGCCTTTTTGGATAACATAAAGACCTACAATTGCTATCCATCAGATACGACTGAGTAACTCCCGCTTCTACATAATAACCTGCATAATGTTACAACTCGACCTACGGAAGGTCTATAAACAAATTCACTCCCCGTAAGAATCAAAATATGAAGCCAATGGCAACTCAATTCCCCTGTTGACTAGCTAGGCCGTCAATTTTGTGGTAAATTATTTAGTTGTGTTAGAAAATACTTATTGGAAGCAGTTTGGACATAGTTTTATTTAATGCAGAACTAGATTGCTTTTAAACAAAAGCAGGGGGATTTAGTATTACTAATAAAAATAAATTAATATGTTTAAGCATCTAAGGCATCTCATGTGTTGATTTCTTCTTTTAGCAGTGTGTGTGTTTATTTCTTGAGATGCAAACACAAAAATAGAAAAATGAAACACTGAGAAATTACTTTCATCATTATAAAAGCAGATAAATACTTTTATCACACCCTTAGAAGTTACTTCAAAACATCAGACGTCATAGACTTTGTTTAGTTTAATTAAAACAAAAACAAAATGTTGAATTTAATTATGTTCGGATCTAATAATCCAAATGAGTGATAAGTCGCACACCTTAATTAGGATCTCATCGTTCCACCTGGAGCTCCTACGTCCACCCGGGTAGGCTGTATGCGACCAAACTAGACACCTACGAATGCTGACGTCCTGGTGTTACCACCGACTCCACAGGAGGATAACCAAACCTCAAAATATATATGTTAACATGGATGAGCAAAACCAAACCAAACATACCAAATTCCCGCCCGTAGACGGAGTATGGGGAGGGTAAGATATACGCAGTTATACCCGTAAGGAGACTGTTTCCGTAAAGACCCCCAGCTCATATGTAACTGGACGAGCAATAATGGTTTCCAAAAAGCTAAGTCATTACCCTATATGATCAATATGAGATTCAAATCTCATACCTTTAAATTCAAATCTCATCACCCAATGACGCTCTAAAGTCTCTGTGGTCACGCATTGACTGTGTGGTAGATAAATTAGTCCCTGACAAAAACTGTTGTGTGGGCGTTTTCACTCGTGCCACTTGATTGCAGTATGGGAGGCGAGGCAGTAGATGGCACGGTTGGCGTCACCACCGGCACCTCATGATTGCAGTTTGAGGAAGCAGTGGAATAAGAACCTAAGGTGAACACAAGTATTAACCGTGAATTTTCACAACCTTCAAATACCCATAAAAAAGGCAAGAAAAAGATGAGGAATATATTTATGTATTAATAATTTAATGGGTTACAACTCTCTTAATTCATCTCTTTACGGATAACGATTTGTTTATTAATACCGGAGTCTTTCGACTTATTTCGGATTTGATCTGAATATATGGTGGGGAGAATTTGCCCTACAATATTGTAGTAGGGAGATGACGGAGCCTGATTAGTGACTTTGATTCGTCGAGTGTGCTTTAGTCGAATGAATGAACTCCAATTTATATTGTTTTCAAGACTTATAGAGCTATTTGATAATATTCTCCATATCTTAAAAATATTATCATTTACTTTTATGATAATTATATTTAAATATGATAAAATTCTATTTTATCTAGATACCACGAATTTATACAATTTCGGTGTCTACAACAACATAAGAAGCTAGCTGGTGAGTAGCACATGGCTTCATAAACTTCATATGAACACCCTATTTATTTTGAATCTCGTCGGAGTACACTGGAAGATACTCCGTTATTACCTCAAGGTCATCTTGGGACTTCGAAACATGCATGCCAAGAGAGATTATATTCCCTCCGTCAGTCATTTAATGTTCACATAATTTTTAAAAAAATTAATTAAAATATGAAAAATCTAATAAAAAAAGTTTTAAATTTTTTTTGATGAAGACAATGAATAAAATAATGATAATATAAATTTATTTGGATAAAAACTTTTTAGTATTCAAATGAAAAGTTCATTGTTATTCAGACGATCGAAAAAATAAACTGACACATTTCTGACGAAATAGAGGGAGTAATAGTTATGCCAATAGACCGGCATACCTTAGCGCTGGTCCATTGCCACAACTTCCTCCCTTTCTACATTCGTGTACTATTAAAAGCTTTGGTCAGTTTATTTTCGTTATTCTCGTATACCTCTCATAGTTATTTCTTTGAAACAATATTATATTAGGAATTTTTCTTGAAAGTTTATACTTGGTTTCTCGTATTTATTTTTTGTTTATCACACTTAGTTATCGTATTGCACGCCACTTATCTCGTGCCATTATTAGGTTTTAACCTTCAAAGCCGATCAAATAGAAATAATCGCAATTCCATCATGGACTTAGTTTTGGGGATAAGAGTAGCATACACATATTTTAAGTTTGTAGGTATTTTCCATTGATCTATATTATAATGTTCGTTTATCATGCTCACGGAATTATTTATCAGAACGACAACTCTGTCACACTCGTATCCATTCCATCATCACAAGTACTTACTCATCAGATTATCACTCCAAATATACTTGTTTTTCAATCATTGATAATAAAAAAACCAAGTTATGACAATGTGTCAAAACTCAAAAGCTGTGATTGATGGAATCAAAAGCTTTAATTTATCATTATTTACGTGGAGTATTCAGCTCAGGTTGAGAGGTTTCCCAGCGGATGCTATCAGTACTCATTACATGCAAACAAGAATTTATTATTGGTTGTTTGGAGGGATATTTCACATGCTAATCCAATAAAAGTTAAGGCTAGTTTTTGGAGGAACCATTTTTCAATTAATCACAATCTTTAATTTGTGTAATGCTTCAGCGGTGGGCTGACACCGACCCTTTTGGTCAGCACGATTATTAATTTTTGTTCATTTTTAACACATCGACTCTTTTAAAATCGATTCTTTAGACCGGTTCGATACTCTTCGGATGATATTGATCCTATAGGCCAATATCTGTCTCTTTTAGCATATATTTTGTTAAACTCGTATGTATTCAGGAGACTTTTCGAGAGTCACTCATTTTAAAGTTGCTCCATAATAAGTATGTTTAATTTTATAATTCTTATAGATTGATATTCGGAAAGAAAAATGTACCTTTTTAATATGTGTAATATTATCTATCTTTTTACCTAAATTTTGGGGGTTTGTAATCTCTTTACTTTTGGGAATGCATTTATATATGATTTGGGGCACTTATAGAAAATCAACTAAACAAGTTAGTCGTTTCAGTTAGTAAGGAAGTTGTTATGAGTTGAGTATTTAGTTATCTACAAACAAAAAGCACAACAGCTTAGCAATTTTTGTATACTGTCAATAATATTCATGTCTAAAATCGGCAGGTGCATTTCAAAACTTTCCGGCTAAAATATGTTATTTAATTCTAGTAAGAAAGTTATGCATGTTCTTCTAATCTAGTCCCAACGATATCAATCGATATTAGTACGCTCAGAATCCGAAGAAAAGAAGAAGAAAATAAAGACGTACTAAAAATTGTCCAACATGTACTCTAAAAAATCAAACTGATACTCTAAAAAAGGTCCAACTGATGTGGTGGTACCTAACAAGACAAACCAACACTGTGAAAGTCCAGCTGACACCGGACATGAGTTCAACTGACACCGGAATATCCAATTGATAATCTAACAAATTCAATTCATACCCCCTAAAGTTCAGCACACTCTAAATCGAACAATTTTGTGGACTCTAATTCCTTTTACATTTTTCCTAATGTACTCGCGCGTTGCTAGAAAATCCAACTGATACTATGAATAAAAAATCAACCGATATTCCGAAATTTCCAATTACTCCCACGATCTCAATCCTCTACTGTTTCGAGTGACCAACCAATATTCTGAAAATCCCAACATATACCACCACGATATCAGCCCTCCACTGTTTTGAATGATATCGTGATTTCTTTGCTTGTTCCCTTGCAAAAAAAATATGCGATGTGGACCTCAAATTCTAGACATCAAAGATGAGAGTATTGCGATGAATACAATACATTTTCCCGAACGCACGAGAACGAGAAATCGAGTTTTAAAGAATTTGAGGGGACTAATTTTAAATGAGTTTGAGTCCTTAAGACTGAATGAAATGTGAAATTTTGAGTGGGTTGTTTTAAAATACGTCTTACCCTTTTGGACTTGGATGTAATTGGTCCTTTTTTAATGAATCAATTACATCCAGGTTCGAAAGGGTGGGATGCATTTCAAAATAGTCTAATCAAAATATGTCCCTCATTTTAGTAAGAAAGATAATGTTGCTACGCTCCCATCCGATGTTGTGACGATCCCAACCAATACTCCTGGAATTCCAATCGATACGAAAAAAATCATGTAATAAAAGGTTCTGATTCAAATTCTAAAATATCCAAGTGATACTCTAAAAAAGCCAACCCATACCCTTGAAAATCCAATTCATACTCTAAATTAAACTTCTCTTTAGCTTGTTTTACATTTTTTCTAGTGCACTGGCGCGCTTCTAAAGATATGTCCTGAACAACTTATTCAAATAATACGCCAACTCTCACCATCAATTGTTGTGACAAAAAAATTCTCACTTAGCTCGTGCTATGTCCTTCCAGATCCGAAACTTCGATCCAGATCTGGAACTTCATATTTGAATATGGTGGACTCAATTTTTTTCTTTTGGAGTTTGTTTTGGGATTTTAAAGAATTAGATACGTATGGGGCTCTTTTTATAATAATA